>CAKNWT010093602.1:0-17866 GCA_932066315.1 Andricus coriarius | reverse complement strand
TTTTCACTTCAACCACCAGCTAACTTCATTTCGTTGAGTGCTGAGGGAAAATAATGGACCAAATGCATGGGGTTTGATCCATTTTTGCCCTATTTTGCTAATATCTTCGTAAAAAAAAATAAAATTTTCTATATAATAAATTGTGTTTGAAAAATAGTTTTTATTTTTAAGAATTAATTAATGAAATAATAAAATGATAATAATTATTATTCATTACTAAGATATTACAAAACTAAAGTTTTGTTCAATGCATTTGGTCCATTGTTTTCCCCTCAGCACTCAACGAAGTGAAGTTAGCTGGTGGTTGAAGTGAAAATACCTAATTGGTAATTTTTTGGCGCTACTGATTTTATTTAAAAAAATTTGAATTCTACAGTAGACCGAATGCATTTCAAATCGAGCTGGCTGTTCATTTTGAAGTCAGAGAATCGTTTCAGGCTAAAATATGTTGGTTTTCAAGGGATTTTAGACGGCTCATATTTCACCGATTAGCAAAATTTTTTTTTTTAATTTAAATTATGAGTACTAAAACCTTTGAAGATGGTTACGCTGTTTGTATAAAATTGTTTGAATTTTTTAAAAGTGTTGCAGTATCTGTCACAATATTAATATTTGATTTTTTCTTCTTGATTCTAACAGATCATTTCGTTCAATTTCAAAATCCGCCGGAAAATTTCAAAAAAAATTTAAACTGACGAAATGGCGGTGGTTCTTTGAAAATATTTAAACTCAATTTTCTGAAAAAGGCCATCGTTCTATTTTTTCTTGATTTTGCTCAAGTAGGTACTAATATGGTTCATTTATCTAAAAAACATTTATCTTGTGCCTGCATCTTGGAGAACAGGAAATTGGATTTATTTGTATGAAAAATGAAAATTCTCATTTTTTGAAATAATGAGACGAGGTACAAAAAAAGCTTCACTCGACAAATTTTTAAAAGAAGTTTGTAAGAACTTTTCCCTATCTTGCGTTTTTTTGAAATTTTGACTAAAATATGCATAAAGTCGGCTATAATTATATTTTTCTTAAAACAATAAAATTTGGTTAAAACAATATTTTTCAACTTTTAGATTTACGCATTAATTTTTTGTTTTCAAAATATTATAAAATTGTATTGCTTTAAGAAAAATACAATTAAAGCCGACTTTAGTAATATTTTAGCGAACAATTTTCTCTTTTCCGAGACTCAAGCAGAATATAAACTCTTTTGGGATAAATATATCACATTAGTACCAACTTAGAAAAAAGTCATGAAAAAATGAAACTGGCCTTTTTGAGAAAATTGAGTTTAAAGATTTTTAGAAAAACCGACCCGATTTTATCAGTTTTTATTATTTTTTTTATTTTCCTGTGGAATTTGAAAGTAAATGAAAAGATCTATCAAAATCAAGAAGAAAAAGTCAAACATCAAAAATAATATATTTTGCCCGGAAACAATTCTGTGACTTCATCGTGCACAGCCTGCCCGATTTGAAATGAATTCGGTCAGTAGTATTGTAAGCCTTCGAAATTAACCATTTAAAATAGAAACTTTTAATAATATAAAAAAATTTAATTTAAGTATAATTAATTAAACTTGATAATTAATAATGCTTGAAATTGAATAATTTCAAATTGTGTGCATGTATGAATCCTTCCAGATTATTGATAAAATTTTATTTCAAATTAAAAGCCTTGATAGTTCAACAATTTATAAATATAAGCGTTCCAGATTGTTCATTTTATTAAAAGTATTTGAAATTGCTTTGCAAATTTAACTTTGTAACCTTTCTATTATAAAATTTGAAATCGTTTGAAATTGAAGAGTTTTGAATTGAAATCGTTCAAAATTGAATAATTTGAAATTGAAATATTCAAAAAAATTTGGTTTTAATGTTAAATCTTTAAAATTGTAGTACACAATCAAAATAAACATATTTGAAATTTAACTATTTCGCTATTTAATAACTAATGAAAGAATAAGAAAATGTTCAAATTCATATCTTAAAAGTGAAACCATCTAAGAACTAGGCATTCAAATTTAAATTATTACAAAAATATTCAGTTGTATAAATTGAGCATTTCAAAGTCAATCTTTTCAAATTTATAGCAATATTGTTTTATATTTGCATATTTTTAAGCACGAAGGCAATCTATGATAATGCTAGTTCATTATTTAATATACGTGTAAAAGTCTTAACATTTATTTTCGTATGATTCTCTTTTTTCACCATTCTCCGTATTTTTGATTACAGTGTGAAGCCAGCAGTGTTCGACCTCTTCCTGACGATTGCCATAGTATTGTATTTAGGAATCGTGTACCTAGCAGTGCACAACTTCCCACGCGTATACGCCCTAGCAACTAGGCTCTTCGTCAAGAATAAGGTATCATAAATTGGCGACGTAATTATACCTCTCAAAACTCGAACTGACATTGAAAAGTAGAGTCTTTTCAGCGTTATTCAAAGTACGTAATACTTAATTTGTGAGAGATGATTTCTTGTAACTTCGAGAAATAATTCATTGAAGTAACTTACGAATTGCCTACAATTAAGTTTATAGACGAGCGGTGAGCCCAAAAAAGGGCACCCCTTGCGCTCAAGAGAATAATCTGTTACGATTTTCGCACGGCAGCGTTATGCGAAAAGCGTACGGACGCCCCGTACTAAATTTTCAAAAAGTTTAAAAAACAGCAAACTTTTTTACAAGAAACTATAAAAATAAATACAATAAATTACAACAAAAATTACAGAAAAGCAGAACAAATTTTCTATAATTTTGTATTTTGTTGCGAGCTTTGTTGCATATTGTTGTACTTGATTGTAGTTGTAATATTTAACAAGAAAGTACGACATTTTTCAGTTTTTGCATCAAAATATTTGTTTTATTTTTCGACCAACTGTTTAGATGCAAAATTCTTGTAAAATATTAAAACTACAATAAGGTATAACAATATACAACAGTAAACAAAAAAATCGTTCAAATAATACAAAAAAAGGTATAATTTCCTGTCAGTTTTGTTATAATTTATTCTACTTAGTTGCATTTTCGTATGAAAATTGTTGAATTTTCGTTGGAACTTTTTTCATCCTTTTTTAAATGTTTCTCGAGCAGGGTTGTTTCAATGAAAAATATTAATACGAAAAAAATATGTATTTCGTGGAAACGTCTATTCTTATGTAAAAAGGAAAATAATAGAACAATAGGTTCTTTCATTTTTTGAACATTTTAGTTTACGCTACGCCCTGATACCAATTAGTTCCTGTACGAAAATCGAAATGAATTTTTCGTCGGTGTAGGTTTTGTACTTTATTTCCAACCTACTTTTTTCATTCGTTACGTGCAGTCAATCTTTCCTAGTCCTTTACAATAATTAGCGAACAAATTAAATATCTAGAATCGTTTGTCTGGACGTAATATTTCTAAAATCTCGTGAAATTCGATTCTTCCCATTCAAGAATCCAAGACCAAATAAATTTTATAATCGCCCTATGAAACGTCGAATGTTACTCGTGTTTGGGATGCATTTTTCTCTAGTTCTTTAGTCGAAGCTTTTGTGTGCCTCATGCGAGAAAATCTGAGGTCAGACACCTGTAGGAAACGTTTTTAATATAGAATTTTATTCAAGTTTTGTCTCTGCATCGGCGGAGAGACAAAACAATAGTGAGAATCATGCAATCATTGTGAATAATATCTGTAATTCACTGTATAAATAGAAATAAATATTTAATGATGCTGTTTCATGCATTATATTCCAATGGGATGGAATTGCTTTCTCATAGAGAAAGAGTCGAATGTATGGAGCTAAAGTCGTGAATTTACTAATCCATATGCAGCATCTTATGCAGATGAAAAGATTGTGCAAAAAATGAATGATTAAATATGTATTATATACAATAAACGTTGGCCAATCCGAAAATTTGAATGTAGTTTTTATTTACAGCTATAACAGGGTTCAGACTCATACAACTATTGACACTATTTTACACTTTTTTGAGCGAATCTACTATTTTGACAGAAATGCCACTATTTTTTCGTCATTCGCCGCTAATGTCATTATTTTTTACTTTTCCTTTAATCAAAATATTCTCGAACTTTCTTCGCTGATTGGCTAAAATAATATGTCTGGCATTTAAAGCACAGAAAAATATACCGGAAGTAGAAAAATTAATTTAAAATATAGTCAACTTTTGCGAATTTCAACGCTTACCTATTTCAAGTCCCCCATGCTGGCCTATTTCAAATTGCGCAGTTCCGTCACCTCCCACCCCGATCCCTGTACGGTCACGCCCGAGCGAATGGCCGATCAATTAAAAAGTGGCCCGAAGAGCGAGAAGTCCTCGTTGGTTTCAATTGAGTATTTTAGAATGACGTCATGGGAATGCATACGAGTTTTTGGAAAAAATATTCTAAACGTGACGTCATGCGACGAAACTCAATATGCCGCGAAATGTTTAAGTCGTTTTTTGATTCTATTATATTTATTTTTAGTTGGCAAATTGTACTATTTCAAGGAAATGTTATATTGGTCACGTCGTACGTCAACAAAAACACTTGAAAAACACTTAAATGTATGATGCTCAAATGCGTACACATGCTTACAGCGCGCGCATCGATACAAGACCGGGGCAGCCAATGAACGTCGCTTGACAAAAATAACCCAACGACTTGCGGTAGAGGTTGGGGCCCCTCCAGCCTTGAAATCGCAAATGTTTAAGTTTCAGGGCCCTTGAAATCCGCAGGAGTTTACTGTTTTTTAAATGCATCTACTTTTTACTTCCTAAGCTTTGGATTGAACCAGAATTGAACGATATTTTCGAGTGTTTGAAGTCAATTTTTTCAAAATTGTATTGCTTCCTCATAAATGGAGGTTTGTAATGACCTAAATTTTCAAATCTATTTTTTTGACATATTCCGATATAATTCGACCCCAGCAGCTCGAAAATAATTTTTTTTTATCAATGCCCATGTGTGTGTGTATGTATGTAACTTTTTTCTGTTCACCATATCTCGAAAAGTAAGAGAGCTATGATCATGAAATTTGGACGAATTGTAGCGGCGATTGATATTCACGTCGGATAGGAGTATGAGCTGGATCAGCCATTTGAAAGTAGTCTATTTTTTAGTTTAGAGATTTCTAAAAACAAATTTTACCTTTTTTATATTTAGAAAAAAATTTTAATATTCAAAATACAACAATATGATATCTAGTGTATTTTTTTCACGTTTTCGAGACTCATCGATCGACCTAGTTGAAACTTTTATGACCTATCATAAAGTATTTATGAAGTTTCAAACGTACCTTCCATGACCTCTTATGATCTAGCAATACCGATTTATAAATTTAAAAAATATATTGTTTATCTTTTCGATATGAGGAAAACTTTCTTAATATTGGAAATACAACAGTAATGTATATTCTATATTTTGTGCGCGTCTTCGAGGCCTATCGAATGTCCAATTGAAGAACCTTTCATGACGTATCATAATCTAACAATATCGTTTTTTAATTTTTTAACAAAATTATTAGCCTTATTTAAAGAAAGATTTTTTTATATTGGAAATTTAACAGTACTATATTTGATGTAACTTTATCGCGTATTCAAAACGCGTGGAGTGATCTATTGGCGAACTTTAGACAATTATTCTTAATTAATCAATAGCGACTTAGAAAGTATAAAGAAAGTTACATTGTTTCTGTGAAGAAAACTTGTTTTAATTTAGAATATAAAACTATCGTAAGTTAAAAAGTTGTTTATTGTAACAGAACACATCGAATGACATTTTGATAGGCTCTCTGATTTTCTGAAAATAAGATTTTCGGCAAGACAGAAACATAAGCTTGAAAAATATTGAAAGTATCCATTTTTTGTTTGTTTCTTAGAGAAAAACCTCTCTCTTTGAGGAATAAATACACCCATAGTGAATACATCCATAGTACTTCGCAGCGCTATTTTAAACATTTTAAAACTGAAAACGTCCAAAATCAAATAATTAACTATTTGATTATTAATAAGTGAGCAAATTAATATTTTAATCGTACTGTTTTAAAGTATAATTCCTACATGAAAGCCTTATTTATTGCCGATATATTTGTAATTTAATATCTTTCAAAAATGAATTATATATCAAATTGAAAGAGTTTTAAAATAAGCAATTTGGTTTAATCACATTCAAGAGTATAACATATAAAATTGGTAGCATTCAAAATTTAAAAGGATGTGAATTGAACAATTTAAAGATAAATAAGTTTCAAATTTAATAAAATTTGAATTGCTTGAAAAATAAACAATGCTAAATCAAAGCCTTCATCTTCTATTAATATCAAAAATTTAAAGCTTTTCCGTTCTGAAAGTAGTTCAAATGGGAAATCCTTGTCAATTAATTAGAATTCAAATAGAAAAGATTTGAGTTTGGAAAAGAATTAAGTTGAAATTAAATTAAACTTTAAAATCAAATTTATCTTGTTTGGAGGAAATTTATTGATTTTATTGGAATTAGTGTAGTAGGAATAACTTTTTAAAGATTTTTTTGTCTTTGCAAATATTTCAAATAAGAATTTAATTAGTTTCATTTTATGCGATTATTCTTCTTTAATGATATTCATCTCTTCTTCTAAAAGTCTCTAATTTTCTGGAATGGAACTGACAGCATAATGTTTAGATTTTTTTAAAATCATCTTTGAAAAAATCTGGGAATGACCTACAATTTAGAATTAAATATTCTGTAGCAACCCTGATATAAAAAATTGAAGTTTTATACAAAATGTCATCAAATGATAACAAAATACTAATATAGGACTTCTACAAATTAAGTTGAGAATTTGCACAAAATCTTGTAGAGATTTACAATACCTGCATAGAATGCAAAGTTATCAATATCATTTTATGGAATTTCTTTACAATATTATTTTTAATTTTTGTTTGCCTTGAAATTAAAAAAAATTATGCGTTTAACAATTAATTTCATTTGTCACAATATAATGGGCAAATTAATAGGATTTTTTCTAGCAAAAATAAAGTCAACTTAATACATATTGTTTATTATTTTACGTACTTTTCTATAAGAAATGGTACTTATGCGATTAAGTCTGAGCCCTGTTATCAGATTTTTTTGAAAATTGTCATCAGATCCGTTTTTTCTGATTCTTACTTAATAGTGCATAACTACATGTTGTTGTTAATAATTAGTTAAAGATTAAAGTAGTGACAGATAATCAAACAAATCGTTTGTTATGTATATGCTTGTTAGGTATGTTGGATATTAAAGCTTTCACTCACTAGAAGATGACGGCAAACCAGTTCGACCAGTTTTATACTTATTTTTATATCTACTTTTCGATCATTAAATCAGTCTTTAAAACCTTCGGTGTGTCGACTGTTCAATAAATATTGAAGATAACTATGAGCCGCATTTTGTTAAAACGTATGTAACTTTTAAATAATTTTCTTAGATTAAAAAATGAATTCAGATATTATTCAACGTTAATTAATTAACAATAACTTTGCCATATTTAAAGGAACTTTGACAGATAAATTTCCAGCAAATGGCTTTAGACTTCAGCACACGAATAATTTAAAATCGGTTATTCAATCACAATTGGAAGCGATTAAAGCAGCGGGTACGTGGAAAGCAGAACGAATTATAGCTTCACCGCAAAGGACTCAAATTTCATTAAATAATGGGAAAAAAGTCCTGAATTTCTGTGCCAATAACTACCTCGGGTTATCGGTAAGTTTACAATTGATTTTACATTCATCGAATCTAAGATAATTGTTCTCAATCGGCTTGTTAAATTCGCAAGGTATTACATTTTAGTTTGCAATATCGTAATAACTTTGAACCCAATTACTATTTTTTAGGACAATCCTAAAGTGATAGAAGCAGCGAAAAATGCATTGGATAAATATGGAGCCGGATTGAGTTCAGTTAGATTTATTTGCGGAACACAAGAAATTCATAAAGAACTAGAAAAAAAGATCTCAGCTTTCCACAAAAGAGAAGACACGATAGTTTATGCTTCATGCTTTGATGCAAATGCAGGGATATTTGAAACATTATTAACTCCTGAAGATACAGTTCTCAGTGATGAATTAAATCACGCTTCTATAATCGACGGAATTCGTCTTTGCAAAGCCAAAAAATTTAGATATAAACACAGAGATATGAAGGATTTAGAAGAAAAACTTAATGAAAGTTCAGGATCTCGATTAACACTAATTGCGACAGATGGTGTTTTTTCTATGGATGGTACAGTTGCCCCTCTTAAAGACATAATAGAACTTGCCAAAAAATATAACGCTTTGACATTTGTGGACGATTGCCATGCAACTGGTTTCTTCGGAAAAACTGGGCGGTGAGTTTTATGAAATAACAAAGCTAAACATTGATAAATTGATTAACATTTTGAAAAATCAACGACATGGAAGTAAAATTGACAGTTTGCAAGCTAGTATTTTTTTAGGGGAACCGAGGAGCATTTCAATTATTTAGGTGGTGTCGATATAATCAATTCAACTTTAGGAAAAGCTTTGGGAGGAGCAGCTGGTGGATATACAACAGGACCAAAAGAATTAATTGCTTTATTGAGACAACGTAGTAGGCCTTATTTATTTTCTAATTCACTACCACCACCAGTTGTCGCCTCAGGAATTCAGGTGACCAAATAAAGATACTCTGATTAAATTAGGAAATAAGCATTTGAAAATATTGTGGACAAACTAAGAAAATTATTTGCAGGTTCTTGATCTTATAAGCAACAGTACAGATTTTTTACAAAGAATGGAAGACAATACTCAACATTTTAGAAGCAGAATGACATCTGCTGGGTTTATAATTAGCGGCGATAATCATCCTATTTGTCCTGTCATGCTCGGAGATGCTAAATTAGCATCTGACTTTGCTGAAAAGATGCTAGGTGAGGTTAAAACTAAATCTGATATATAAAGAGTAGCATTCATTTCTACACAAATACATTGTACGCAAAATATATTTTACTCAAAGTATACTGATTACATTTCTCCTACACATAATATTTTCTACACAGAATATATCCTACACAGAAATAAATAATCATTATTTTATTCCAAAAATATTCTTGAAATATTGTACACAAAAATATTCTGTTCAATATTTTTTCTACAAAAAATGCATTCTACACATAATATCAAAAAAAGAAAAAAGCTTTCTACACAAATATTATGTGTGAAACTTTTCCTACGCAAAACAGATTTTACTCACATTTTTCACCATCAGGAACATAAAAGCAGACTTCACACTTTTGCCTCTACAATAAAGTGACTTTTCACGATAATAGGGGAGGAATACGGAAAAACATTCTTTTAAATAAAATTACTGTGTAGGTACCATATTGAAATCAATATGAAACAGTTAAGATTTTAAGCCGAAATATATTGCATTTTCAACAAAGTAATTGAATTTTAGACCCAAAAAAGTAATTTTATACCAGAAGAGATAATTAAGCTAAAAAGTCGAAGTTTTTAGAAAAAAGATGACTTTTAAACCCGAAAAGATAAATTTTCAACAAAAAAGGTTATTTTTAACCAAATGATTGAATTTTCAACCCAAAAAGATGAATGTTCAACAAAACAGTTGAATTTTGAAATAAGAAAAATTACTATCTGACAAAATTGTTGTGTTTTACAATAAAAAAATTATATTTTTAACCAAAAAATATGAATTCTCAACGAAAAATATAATAGTCGACTTTTCAACCAGAAAGAATGAACTTTTAACCAAAAATAGTTGGATTTGCAATCAAGTTGTTGAATTTCCAAGCCAAAGAAAAGACTTTTCAAGAAAATAGTTGAATTTTTAACCAAATAGTTGATTGTTCAAATAAAAAAGATCAAACATCAACCGAAAGGAGTTGAGTTTTTGAGCCAAAAGTTGAATCCTAAAGGCAAAAATACGAGTTTTTTAGAATTAAAATATTAATGTTTTTCAAAAGAGACTAGTGTTAAAAAAAAGTTAAATTTTTTACCAAAAAAATGACTTTTTAACAAAATAGTTGATTTTTCAACAAAATAATTAATTTTTTAAGAAAATAGTGGAGTTTTTACCCACAAAGACGTATTTTTAACCAAATAGTTGTACTGTCAAATAAAAAAAAAATATTCAACCAAAAATGGAATAGTTAAATTCTCAGTTATAAAAATTAATTTTCAACAAAATAGTATAATTTTCAACCCAAGAGATGAATTTTAAACTAAATTGATGAATTTTCAACAAAAAATAAATTTTAAATAAAGGAGTTCAAATTGCAATCAAGTAGTTGATTTTTCAATTAAAAAATATGAATTCTCAAAGATAAACATTATAGTTGATATTTCAACCAAAAAATTTTCATTTTATATATAAAATAGTTTAATTTAGATGAATTTTAAACAAAAAATGAAATAGTTGATATTTTAACAACTAAAATTTTAATTTTTAATCACAATTAGTTGAATTCAAGAAAAACGGACGATTTTTCAACAAAACAACCAAATTTTCAACGAAGAAAAACTTTTTAGTCAAGAGAGAAACAAAAATGTCAACCAAATTGCTGCATTTTCAGGCCACAAAGGCGCATCTCGACAAAACAGTATAATGTTTAAGCCAAAAGACTAATTTTCTACAAAGCAGTTGAATTTTTAACCCAAAAATAATATTTTTCAATAAAAAGGTTAATTTTCAACTCAATAATAGAATTTTCAAGTAAAAACTGTAAATTTTTAACAAAATAGTTACATTTTCAATCGATAAAATTAATTTTTAACAAAGTAGTACAATTTTGAACCAAAAAGGATCAATTCTCAACGAAAAATGTAATGGTTGAATTTTTAACTAAAAATATTCGATATCGTACAACTTTCAACCAACTCTTGACTTTTGGACAAAAAAGTTGACTTTTTAACAAAATAGTTCAATTTGCAACAATATAATTAAATTTTTAACGATATAGTAGAAGTTTCAAGCAAAAGTGGTGAATTCTGAACCAAAAATATAATAGTAGACTTTATAATTAAAAATAATTACCTTTCAGTGTGAAATTTACTAATATAAATATCAAAACTATGCCAATTTGGCCTATATTATTATAAATTGCAATCATGATTTTTATTTCAGAAAAAAATATTTATGTGATCGGCTTCAGTTATCCAGTTGTTCCCAAAGAAAAGGCGAGAATTCGTGTTCAAATCAGTGCCGCTCACACAAAAGAAGAAATCGATCGAGCGGTTGATGCATTTATAGAAATTGGAAGAGAGCTTAAAGTTATTCAATAGAAGCTGCAAAGTTTGTCACATTTTTTAATTTAATGATGAAAAAGTAATTTAAATTCCTGGCAGATAAAAGTCCGAAGTAATTTTGCTAGTTTCTTCTGTGATAATCCTACTAGATATACAATCTTATGTTCTAAATACTCAGAAAAAACTACTAACTTGTAAGAAAACTTTATAATCGAAAAATATGTTTACAAATTGTTTCGTAAAAACCTAGTCTGAGTACACTTTTATTTTATATGATGAGTTTATTAGGACTCTCGAAAACTTGTTGACTCCAAGGATTCAAAGTATTCGGCAAATTTGAAAAATGAAGATTTTTCCATTCTTTGATCAAGATTAACATCTGTTCGTATAATCTGCGATTCAAAATCGAATTTACAGAAAGTAATATATAATAAATATTTGTTTGAAACAACTTACTCGCAAGACTTTTTTATGCTTTCTTCTTCTTTTACAGAAATACATTTCTGTTCTGCAAATATTTTCAATTTATTTTCGATCGCATGTGTTTGACAAATTAGAGAAGCTACGAATCTTGCTAATTTCCTTTTAGATAAAACCCGATAAGAACTATTCCTGAAAATGATTTGATTTTAAGAAAAATTGTTGGTTAATGAAATCTTGTGCTATAAACATACCAATAATTAGAATCTTCAATTTCACAATTAATTAAATTACTTGCTTCTGTTATAGCATTCATAATTTCCATTTTATTTACCATATAGGACTTTGATTTCAAAGTAAAAAAGTAAGATTGATAAAAATATAATGTCTTCGTGTCATCCGCGACTAGAAACAAATTATTGAAGGAGTGAAAAAACCGAGTTCTATGTTTTTGACACCTTCGGCCAAATTCACACACAGGGCGAATTTCTAACCATGTCTTCAATAATAACACGTTTTCAAAATATATTAAATTAGAATAAGAAAGTTGAAACATCAAAATTAAGTTTACAAAAATTAGGCCTGAATATGAATTTCTGGTTGGATTTCGACGTGCAAAAGACAAATGACATACAAATGGAATGAAAATATTACTCTGAAATTTTTGGAGGAATACAAAAAACACGAGTGCCTCTGGAACCCACATTCTACACAGTATTTTAATTGCTGTTTGAAAAATGACGCGATATGGAAAATTATTGATAAATTAAATATCCCATTTTTAACACCAGCTGAGTGCCAGTATCAAATAGAGACAATAACGAAAAAGTAAACTACTATAAACTTCATAGTTGGATACTATAAATTTTTTTCTTATCATTATTTCTTTTTTCAAATAATATTCAGATATGAAGAAGAGCAATCAAAAACTCTTCATGGTTTGTGCTCGGGAAAACCGTACAAATCGAATCTTTCTTGGTATCCTTTGATGCAAGAAATGTTAATGAAAACTCTTGGCAATGAAGTCGATGAAGCATCTAGAGTAACAGTTTGTACAAATTTATTACCAGATAAGAAAAAAAAGACCAAAACTATATCGAATGTATTATCGCCAGCGATTCAAGTTGCAAATCATCCATGTGGACACAAAATTATAAATAAATTAGTCAAAGAGAAAAGTAGTCCAAATAAAAAAGGGAATAAGAAAATGATGAGTGATCATTATATGAATTACGTTTCGTGTCCAGGGATTGGGAATGATAATTTGTTTGCTAGATTGGACGATAGGACAGAAATTGAAGATAGTAGATCCAAAAGCGGTAAATTTGATAATTCTATTGAAATAATGAAACAATAAATAAAAAGTCTAATAATTGCACGAAATATTTTAGGTCTGAATAATTGTCCAGTGGAATCGATTTGTATAAGGGAAATTAAAAAAAGACGAGACATTACCAGAAATAATTTGCCAACAAAATCAATCGAATGTTCTCCCCGTTGTCGGTGGAACTCAGAAAATGTTCATTACGCAGCAAAAGACAATTATAATTGTTCAAAGAAAATCTGTTATTTCAGCAAGGACAAAAACTCTGATTTGAATTACAATGACTTTAGAAATACATACAGAAATCAATTTCGAACAAGATTTGTTCCATGTCCGAACAGTTTGAATCCTTCGGATAAACTTTTTTCTGCTCACCAAAGAAATTCCTATAATTATTCAAAAAATATGGAAACCTACTGCCCTAAGATAAACACATGTGGAAATAATTTTCACAAAACTACAGAATTATATAATCGACAATTACAAGAATTTCCACAATCCGATGCAATTTTAAATAAGGAATCTTGTCTCAGAAATGGAGATCAAATTTTTCCTACATCCGATAATCAGGGAATTGCTCAATTTACTCCAAGGTTTGCCACTAAATTCGAAAATGGAACATGCGAGGCTGTTTCTCAGTTAAACATTAATATACAATGTGGAGAAAAATGTCTGGATAATAGAAATATTCATCCGAAAACGAATCGGGAAACTCAAACATTTTTGGAGAGAAAGCAGCAATCAGTTTCTACGAATTTGGTGAGTTTTGAAACAAAAGAAACTCAAGATGGAGTTGAAAGACATTCGAAGCAAACTGGGACTGATTTTGAAGATTTGAGTCAAAATGATGAAAATACTGTTTGTGTTTCCCGTTCCCAGAGTGATTATATTCTTCTCATGCCTGGGGGAAAGTCTTTAAGACTTTCTAAGAAATCTTCAAGAGAAAAATTGGTGGAATGTCCGGGTGCGAGTGAAAATACATTCATGGATGGTAAATTTGTTTCCTATTTTCAAATCAATTGATTTAAGTGTAATAAATATTATTGGAAATATCACAATTTAATTCATTTAATTATAGATGAGGTTTTCTCTGTTTGTACTGAAACATCATGTCAAGAATCAAAATTAGTTGATTCAGATACAATGACAACTCCTCAGTTAATTCAATGTGTAGAAGAAATGCTAAATATCAGGACTAATTCTCAAGGTATTTAATTTGCAAATATACTGAATATTTCAGATTTGAACTTGAAATTTTTATTTTTGAGGGTCTAATAATAATTATATGTAGATCGAATCGATTTCTAATCAGGCAGGTTCTACACTGCAATTCGCAATATCTCTCAGCGATAAAATATGTTGCTTTTTAGAGAAAATTAGGTGACACGTATTTTTCTGATTTAAGAAAACAAAGGTTTCCAGGAAATTACGAGATTTGGTTTGAAAATATAAAAAGACGATTTTCACAAAAAACCTACATTTATATTTTTTGCCACTTTTTTAAAATGAATTTGGAAGAAATCCTGTGAGTTTTATGTGGGCTAAATCATTTTTGTAGCTAGGAAATTTTTTTTTCATCAAATTGAATTTCCCCATTTTCCCCAGAAACAATGAAAGAAAGCAAAATTTTAGGATAAAAATTTCCACATCTAGAAAAGTTCTAAGAAAAGTGAGAATAAAAAGTTTGTTAAATAGAAAATTATATTTTCAGGAAAAGAAAATTTTGCCGGCCTAAAAAATCATGTAGCTCCCATAAAACTGATAGGATGCAAAGAATAAAAAGAGTGAGGGTTTCCATACAATCTTTTTTATTTTTTTCTTCGAATTTTGAAAACATGAAAAAAATTCCTGGAAAACCCTACCTTCTTCATTTCTTACAATATTCTTTAAAAGTTTCTACTTATATATATGAGGAAGGCATCCTATTAGTTTTATGATGACTTAACCATTTTTGATGCTGGGAAAATATCATTTTCCTAAAAATATAATTTTTCGTAAGCGACCCTTACGAAAATGGAGAAAATGAGTATTGAAAGAATGAATATTGAGAAAATGCAAGACATAAAAAGGCAAGAAGAACTTTTTAAGAATATTTCTAGATATGCAAATTTTTATCTTAAAATTTTATTGCATCTCTCGTTGTTTCCGAGAAAAAGGTGAAAATTCAATTGTATGAAAAAAATTCTTCTGGCTACAAAAATGGTTTAAAATTTGTGAAAATCTACTTTTTATATTTTCATATAAATCATCGCCATTTTGTTAATTTGAATATTTTTCAAAGTGTTCAAAGGATTCCGAAAGAGGACGTCAAAAATGATCGAATCAGAAAAGATAAGTGGAATATCGGAATGAAATCAAAAACTATGGAGTTTTAAAGAAAAAATGTGTGTTTTTTAAGCTTCAAAATCCAACTACTCGTAACTACGTGAAATTTTTTTCCTCAAATCGGAAAAATACGTGTCACCTTATTTGTTTTAAAAAACATGCTTTGTCACAAAGAGATTCTGTGACTTGAAGTATAGTATCTGCCTGATTTGAAACGAATTCGAATGTATATAATAATGCATTTTTTTTAGCAATGCAAGCAGAAGAAAGACAATCTGTTAATTTATCAAAAACCGGAAATAGAGAAGTGGAGGAATGTGGGGCCTGCAAGAATTTTGAAAATGATGACGAGGATCTAAGATTCTGTTTCAAGAAGCTTTTCAATAAAGATTTGTCAACTTCAGATTGTTTTCCTTGCCTAAAAGAAAAAATTGATCAAGAATCCACAGGCGAACTTACAAAAACGTTGTTGACTATTTTGAAATATGCTCTAGACTTGGATAACAAAGCAGAAAATAATTCGAAGGGTTCGTATTCTAAAGATCAATAAAGAAAAAATCGAAGATGATTGGGGAAAAGTGCTGAACTAATTTGCATTATCGTGTATGTTCTTAATAAGCTCAACAACTCTAAATTAAATTTAAAAGTAATTGCAAGAGTAATGTAGTTTTAATATAATATAATTTCCGAAATACTTTGAGTTCTAAAATAATATTCTAGGCTGCTGGGTTAAATCGAAACACAAACCGGAGATGATTAAAAGAATTTGTAAATGTATAAAGAAGTTGTCAGAGATCGAGACAGCAAAAGGAATGTTTTCAAAAAATACTCTCATTGAAGAAAATAGAAAATATTCTAAACAAGTGGAAACTGAAAATAAAGCTTTAATTTCTCGAAGTATGAATACATTTGTGGAAGAAACTCCGGTGGAAATCAGTCAGATTACTCTTGAAAATGTAGAAACCAATACAGATTTTCCTAATCGTCAAAAAGATGTTGGAACAAGTCCCATAGAAAGTATAAGATCAGCAGATGCTTCAACCCAGGTTAAAGCACATTTATCACATTTACCAAAAATGATAAATAAAGGAAAAAGTATTGGGACTCAAAAAAGAGATCCCATTTTAGTAAGAGTTGTTTCAGCAATCGATCGCCAAAAAATGAAGACAACAGAATCGAAATCTTCTCAGTCTTCTCAATCTGCTGCCGAAGAATGTAAAACAAATAACTGTAAACGAGTTGTTTTCAATGAGAAAAAAGAATTTGAATTTCCCAAGAAAGATTTTAGATGTAGCAAAGATTGTAAGGCACTAAATTTTTCGAAAATTCGAATTGCGGATAGGAACAACGGTAGAATAAAGAAGAAACTTTTGGATAAAAAATTAACAGATGTTCCCAAGAGTAAAAGTTTAGCAAACAGAAAGGTACAAAAAATCAAATATGAAATTTTTAAATGAATTCATACTAACTTATCAGATTGATTTTCTTTTTCAGATATTTTTTAGTGATTTCTGCGTGGAGAGTGAAAATTTGCCGATTACATGATGAAAAATGTATTCAATAACATGTTAGGTGTCCATAGTTAAACAATTTTGTAAAAGTAAAAAATGTCTCAGACACATCAATAAAATTCATAAATTTCTCAGATTTTTTTTCTCCTTAGCCTTGCTTCACGTTAAAATCCTAAAAATAAAGTCTAAAACTGAAAGTGTATCTATTCCATTTTTGGTTATAAATTCATATTTTTCTGACTGAAAAATGAACTGTGTGGGTAAAAGTAAAACTACTTTGTGAAACTTTTTTTTTTCGTTGATGATTCATCTCTTTGGTCTATTAATTTTTTTCATAGCTTGTGTCGTTTGTCCAAAAATTTAATTCTTTCATTTTTTATTTTATTTTCTAAGATTAAAACAAAAACTGCACATTCTATCTAAAAGTGATTGCTAATAAATTTGGAGATCTTTTTTGAATGCATAATTTGTTTCTATTCATCTTTTTACGTACCTTGCGTCGTTTTTCCAAAGATTTAATTTTTCTACTTTTAATGCTATTTTTTTACGAATAAAACAAGAATTACGCATCCTATCAAAAAGTGATCAATAACAAATTTGTAGATCTTTTTATATGCACAATTTTTGTTTTGTCGTTTTTTTGTTTCATATCGTGCGTTTTTTGGCTTAAAATGTTCATTTTCATTTGTTTTTTAGAATTTTGTAAATGCTATAACTTCGGTAATTTTTTTTCTATCAAAAAAAGTCATTAAAATATTTTGTTCGCCTTTTTGAGTACTATTAATATCCGTCCATAGAATTTTTAAATATTGAAAAAAGTGTTCTCAAAAATTTTCAAAATGTGTGTAAATTTTGAATTTATATCCAAAATGGCTGGCTAACGAACTTGACCTTCATTTTAGGACACTTAAAGAGTATACCTAAGCCCAATCCAATCTGACAATTCTTTCGAAAGTTATCGTGCTAACAAACTAAAAATATACATGCCCACATACCCACATGCATACAGACATACAGAATACACACAGACAGACAGACACATTCGCCAAAACCTG
>CAKNWT010093582.1:0-15544 GCA_932066315.1 Andricus coriarius | reverse complement strand
TATATATATATATATATATATACGTTTTCGATACGTATACGTATACGATATATATACGGTTTCGATATCACCTGGCTCTACTAGCACCGGCGGAGTATCCGCGGACCCTTCTATATATTTCTTTTCCTGCGATGACATATATTTGTATGCATTTGATTAATAAAAACTCAATCATATTGTTTGTCTACAAATATATGCAATGTTTCAAAGAAATGGTTTTACTAATATTCATTTACAATAATGCAACCAAATGGAGGTTTTTCATCAATAATTTCACTCTTAGTTAAATTTTCAGTGAAATAAGCTAAGCAAGTAATTATAGCGAAAAACATCAATTGTTTAAACAATATATTATTATTAATATTCACTTTTAATGATGCTAGAAACATGCAGTTTTCCCTTGAATTTTTGTACAATTTTTAAGTGGAGTGCAGTCATAATTAATTTAAAGTTGCTCAAACAATTTATTATCTGATAATATTATGCTAATAATATCATCTTTGACAAATGGTAGAATGCTTCAGTTTTTTCGGAAATTTTAATCTGTTTGTCTGCTTTTCACTCACAGTAACTTAATAACTAATTAGATTTAGCAAAAATAATTCTCGAAACAAATTATTGCTGTTACTGGCTATGGGGAACCTTACAAAACAGATTTATGGTGTTCATGTTTCAAAAGTGATATTTTATTCGTATTCTATGGCTGATTGTGCAGAGAAATGTGATATTATATATAAATGCAAATAGTCATAAGCAGCAATAACTTGTTGAAACAATTATTTTTGTAACAAATTATCATAAATTGTATAAAAAATTATTTTCGTAAACTTGAGTTAATTATCACTTAACTGCATTACTTAACTGCAATTGAAAATTGGACAAAAAATCAAGGCACTTAAGAAAAGTCGGCATCATTCTATAATTATTCTAATGGAATGTTAATTTGTTAAATTTGTTAAATTGTTTGAACAATTAATTTCTTGGCTCTGATTAATTAGCTCCACTGAATCATTTAAGATAATTCCGATACAGATTTTTTGTCATGGTATGTGTATTTTGGGCTTAGGTGACTCGTGTATTGATCTGGTAAAATGAATCACTAAACGCCTTTTTGTAATACATGAAAAATTCGTGACATTCAAGATTACAAGAATAGACAATAATAATGATGTAATGTTAATTTTTACGTCGAATTAGTGACAAAGAATCTGTCTCACAAAAATTTGAAGCAATTTCAGTGCAACGAAAAGTATTTTGCGGGCCGAAAAGAACACAGCTTTGTATTTACTTCTTTCATTTGTTTATGATTTGTATTTTAACATACATAATCGAACCTATGTTTTTTTTCAATAATATCTGCAGCAATTTAAATTATAAAGGAAAATCGGAAATTGAAAAAGCACAAATTCCACAATTTTCAAAACGAATTGCGTATAATTTTGAATAAAAAAAATTGTTCCTGACAATGACTCTCACGATAATTCCAACTATTTTCAGAGAAGCACAAACTTTTCTCAATAACAATTACAATATTGTTCAATACGTACGAATCGTAATATTTAAAATTAAATAATAACTGTTTCTTGTGAATTTTACATAGAAACAGTTACTGCAAATCTCTCTCACAAAGATTCGAAGTTTAGTGCAAAAAACATTATTTTCCAGGACAAAGTTTTATATTTACTTATTTCAATTCAACATCTACATAATTTCAGATAATGAAGGAAGAAACGAATTCCAATTTTCGGCTGAGATGAAATAATACTAAATACTTATCAGCACACATAGAGTCAGATATTCGAAAAATCTAGAATTTTCTACACAATATATGAAATGAAATTTTAACAATGTAGTGAAACTTTTGAGCGTGTATTCGAATTTTTAATCAAAAAGATTAGTTTACTGTCAAAAAAGATGAATTTAAAACAAAATATATAACTTTTAAAAAAAATTGCTAAAATTTTAACTAAAAATCATTGATTTTCAACCAAACACGTGGATCTTCCATTAATAAAATTAATTTTTGACATAAAATTTCAACTTTACACTTCATGAAGTCAATTTTTTTCAAATACGTCAAAAAAATCACACGATCGTAGCCCCGTACCTTTTCTCAAAGGTCTTCCTTGACAATATGTTTAAATACTGAGCGCAGTTTTATTTCAAAATCAATCTTTTATGTTAGAATAGGATTTTGTCTAAAATGAAGTCTATAGTGGTTTTATTTTAGAAGTAAACTAATGTAAGCATCTTTTTAAATCTTGTGTATTCAAGTAGGCTAGAATATTTGATTTGATTTGGAAAGAACAAAATAAACAACACGTATTTTATCATATTATTGTTTGCTCTTTATTTCACATTGACTTCTCTCTGTATTTTTTAATCATTCAAAGAACTTCCCTATTTATCAATTCTTTTTATTTTCATACATAGTTTATAACCCATTAAAATCAACGCCTTATACTTACGTATATATTTTTACTCTGCTGATGCTATAGAATATATTTTTTAAATCTTATGTGTCAAGTCGGTTAGAATATTTGATTTGGAGAGAACAAAATAAACCATACGTATTTTATCAGGTGATTTTTTGTTCTTTGATTCATATTTACTTTGCCTTGTAGTTTCAAATGATTCAAAGAACTTTCGTGTTTAACAATTCTTTTGTTACATAAATAGTTTATAACCAATTAGTACCAATGGCTTTCATTTTAGATGGAAATTTGACAATTATATCTTCGAAGGAGAATCTTGAAACTAATAATGTTGTCATCTCACATGTATGTGAGATAACGACTACTTACGTATATATTTGTACTCTGATGACGCAATAGAATATTCTATAGTTACATTTGTTGACCCACTTACTCACTGAAGCTTTAATCAGTTTTTCCTCTACATTGCGAAAATGAGGATGGTCTATACTTTCGTCTTCACTCTGGCGGTCATCTTTTATTCTATTGGTGAATATACTAATATAATATATCTATCATTTTTATCATATTTTATATAATACATGCATGAATACGGCCGTTTCTCAGGCCTGTGGAGCGGACATAACGTCCCCCTTTCCAGCTTATATTCATATAATGGCCATTTGTGTATTTATGTCGTCAAAAATTATGACGCCATGGTAGTGTTGCCGCTAGCGAGAAATCCCGAGGAACGAGACGGGACGAGACGAGACATACCTGCTGTCTCGGTATTCCACGTCTCGTTTTGCCTCGCCACATTTTTCCTCATCCCGCCTCATCCTTTTTCGTTCCTCGCCTCGATTTTTCCGAGGAATGCGACGGATGTGCGCTAGCAGAGCGGACTGCTCGCGAGAGCGTTCTTTCATCACTCTGACGCTCTAATGCTAATTAGCGTTCTTTAATGAATAGGTAAAGGCGAAATTTGATTACATATTATACTTGTTTGTCTATGAGTAAATAATTTGATATCAAACAGGACTATGTTACAATTTTTTCGAAGATTCAACATCACTCTATTAGTATTTTGCTTTGTTCTTATTAATAATTTATTTTATAAATATAATGTTAGAAATGGTAAAAATGACACACTTTAGACTAAAAAGAATGAATTTGTTGAATTTGGTGAATAAATTCACCGACATATAAAATGGCTAATATTTTTAATAGCATTCTTAAAAAGGCTCTAATAGTATCAAAATCTCAAGTATTTAATTACTAACGTGCCATTTGATTTAGTAATTAATAGTATTTTAAGTAGATGTATTATTAAAAAAAACTACACAGGTTTACCTCTTGATAAATTTAAAGGAGGAATAAATTTTTTAATGAAAAAAACCGAATTCGAATTTAATAACAGTTATTATAGACAAATATTTGGAACACCTATGGGTTCTTCCATTTCTCCAGTCCTAGCTGATTTAGTTATGCAACATTTAGAATCCAATGTTATAAAAAATTTAGATTTTTCTTTACAAACATATTTTACATATGTAGATGATACTTTTATTATTTTACCGAAAGAAAAACTACTTTATGTGATAAATCAATTTAATTCTTATCATCCTAGACTTATATTTGCACATGAAATTGAAAGTAATAATTCTTTCCTTTTCTGAATGTTACAGTTATAAAAACTGAATCAGTTGATATTATTACAGATTGGTATCGTAAAGATATTTATTCTGGTAGATATTTAAATTTTTCTCTAACCATCCAATACAACACAAAATTTCGATGGTTAAAAATCTTATCGATACAGCTGTTAAATTATCACATGAATCATTTCACAATTAAAATATTGAATTTGTCAAAAAAACTCTTTATTTAAATAATCATCCAATAGAATTTATTCAAACACATATTAATAATAAAATTAAAACAATTAAAGATTCTTTAAGTAACCAACATAATATAAATATACAGAGGAAATTAATTTTTAAACCAACAATGTCTATTTCTTATAATGGAAAGTTATCTTTTGAAATTAAAAGGATTTTAAATGATTTTAATATCTCAATAAATTTTAGAATTGATTCAAAACTTGATAAATTAAAAAAATTTGGTAAAGACTTATTATATAATTTGCAACTTATTGATGTAGTATATCAACTTCAATGTTTGAATTATGAAAAATGTTGTATTGGTCAAACTGGTAGATTACTTTCTACTAGAATTAAAGAACATCATGATAATTTTAGAAAAAAATCCAAAAACCCATAACGTCATAGCTAAACACCAGGTTGAAACTGGACATTTGATTGATTGGGAAAATGTTACAGTTTTACATCATGAACCTAATGATTTTAAAAGATTAATAGCAGAAATGTAGCAGAATAGCAGAAAAATGGTAATAATTGCTTAAATATAATTACATATCTCAATAATTATATTCCAATATATAATATAATCTTGGATTCCTTAAATTAAAAAATAATAAAATTTGAATTTTGTAACTAATTAAATAAAAAGAATATAAAATTCATATTTCTAATTTAAATTTGTAACCATTTTAACCATCTTGTTTTTGTATTCTTATCTAACTTTTATTTATAAAACAAAAAATCAACCGAATTTCTCTATTTTTTAAATTTACAATAATAGATAACTTACATTGCTAACATTTGATCTTCTAAATTATTATTTTTTTTCAAATTGATAAGCCTTTTACTTAATTCTTTATATTATTGTAATTTTTACTTACATTCAATTAATTATCAATAGCAGTATGTAACATTTCCAATTTTAATGATTGTAATCATTTTTAATTATTTTTGTTTAATTTTTTAGTTATTAGAATTTTATAGGAATTTCAGTACCTTTTATATGAATTGATAATACGGCACTGCTATTCCTGTCTTTGTTAATGTTTCTCTTTTTCTCGTTTGAAAAAATGGACCAAAACGATATTTTTTTTCCGTTTTTTTCACAATGTTTGGCATAAAACTATTATTGCTAATTACAATTTGAACGTATTATTGCATTTTAAACATCGAGCTCAAGTTCAAAATATAAACAAAAAAAATATGTCAATTCGATTTCTTAACCTCACTTTTTCACTTTTTTATTATACCTATTTTTATAATTAAAAAAAAAATTAAATCAGTTTTTCTACAATTTTTTATAGAACAATGAGAAAAGCAGAATTTGGAACTATTTTTATACTGATGAGCATGTTTATAGACTTCTCTTTTTAATTATCCTGATGAGGAAAGCTATTCGTCTTCGAAACGTCTATGAATTGGAATAAAGGATCCAAAATTATATTTATAAATTATATCACTCAGACAAATAACATCGCTTTCCAACATCTTCTCTAATCCAATAATTTATTTTGCCAATTATAACAACAGAATATATGAAACCGAAATGTAAAAAGGAAGGTAGATTTTCAAGTAATTTTTAGTTTACAGAATTTAACACATATTAAAATATTTTTAATGTTTGTGAAATCCTTGAAATATTCGGAAATGTTTGTGAATTCCAAAAAGCCTTTTAGTGTATGCAAAATCTATGTGAAATGTTTAAATTTCTGTGCAATCTTTTGGAATCTTTTGAAATTTTTTTTCATTGCAATACTTGTGAAATCTTTTTCAAATCTTTTTAAATAATTTGAAAATATTACAATATTTGAAATGTTTGTAAAATCTTTAAATACTTGGAAATCTTGATGAATTCCAGAAGCCTTTCATGTTCGCAAAATCTATGTCAAAATTTAAAATTTCTGTGAAATCTTTTGGAATCTGTTAAAATTTTTGAATGGAAAAATCATAAATTTTATTTTTCTTTCTTAATCAGCATAATATGACCACTGCGCACACGATATCTTCAGTCAGCCTCATCTGAAACAAATAAATCAGTAATTTTCTTTATTAGTATAACCATAGCTCTGGAGTGACGAAGCGGATTTCTTCCATTTTGCAAAATAACAAAAAGGCGGCAGATTGAACAAAAAATTTCAAAAAATCATGTTTTTCGCTCTTTTTTTGTTAAATTAACTATGATAAAATTAAAAATTTTAAAAACCGCTTCGTCACTCTTTAGATATTTGTGTTTAGAATAAACGTAGAAAATTTGAAAACTTTCCGAGAAATCGTGTGCGCAGAGCGCAAAAACGTTGCTTCGAGAAAAACGCGTTTAAAGTTTTCGGAATATAAACATTTTAAGAGAAAATTACTTACACTTAATCAACTATCCCTGCTCCGTATAAATTCTTAGAAGTGCAATATTTTCTTCACATATACACATTAAAAAATAAGCAGCAATAATTCCGGATAAGCATCGGATATGCATCCGTGAAATTTTGATATGATATTTCTAAATCGATAACCTGTCGAAAAATGCAAAAAAAAAATAGATTTTTCAAAAGTGAGATAGTAAAATGACCCCTTAAAATGTACTTCCGAAAAATTTGAAAATATCAGATTATTAAAAATGACGACTCGCTGAATTTTTTAAATAAACTCGTCTTTCTTAATGATTTGATTTTTTCAATGTTTTGGAAGTACATTCTGAACATAAAACAATTTTCAATGTTAAAAAACTATTCGTGAATTTTGGAGCTGCTATATTTTATTCATTTTCAGGACTGCATAAGAGATTAAATTGGTTCTATATGAAGTTAAATAAAAATTCTCAAAAAATTGGGCATATTATGCAGATTAAGAAACAACAATAACTTTCACGATTTTTCCACAAATCTGCGATTCAAAAACTTTTTTATTTAATTTAAACTCAGCCCAACCCTAAGATATACACTTCATGAGAGACCCGAAAGGAAACTTTTCAGTGCTAAGGCATTTCCGAATTATAAAATTTTTTATCTACATGAATATACAAATATACATAAATGAATACTCATATATACATACATGAGTATACAAACATTCATACATGTATTTCGTTGGGGTGAATTATAAAATCGATCGTGTGCTGATCATATGAGTTTATATGAGTCTTATGACTGACTTACTTATTACTTATTACAAATTCAAATTTCATAAAATTTTAAAAATATAAAAGATATGATTCACGTAGGTACGCAATTTAGATTTTTTAAATGTCCCGACAAATATATTCTATTTACCAAATGTAGACATCAGACACCACAATATTTTTAAATTCTACTTTGAAATATGAAAAATTAAATTAGAGCTAAATTATTTAAGCACCAAATGACTTATAAACATACCAATCTTTTTACCTTCCTCTTTCATACATTCTATTGTTATAATTGGCAAAATAAGTTTTTAATATGAACAAAATAACTAACGCGATAATATAAATAAATAAATGACGCGCTAATTGGCATTAGCGCGTCAGATTGGCAAAATAACGCTCCCGCAAGCTGTGCGCTCCACTAGCGCACATCTGTCGCATTCCTCGGAAAAACCGAAGCGATAACGAGGAAGGATGAGACGGGATGAGGAAGAATGTGGCGAGACAAACCGAGGAATGAACGAGGCGAAAGCGAGCCAGGCTCCGTATTCCTCGTCTCGGACGGCATCACGACATCATAGATATAATGAAATTATTGATACATACATGTATCAGTAATGTCCCTCTTCTTCTCCTTTGTCCATAATATTGAAAAAGTGAACTTAACGATCGGTCTTATGCTCTATTGAATTTAAAAGAATTGAAAATAATTCCATGAAGTCATGTCAATGAAATCAAAACAATTATTATTATATCATTAAGCCACTTCCCTTTCGGGGTAGGCGTAACTTGCTCGGTTGGAAAGTAGTAGTGTGTGGATGAGTATACATATAGGTATAGGGTATGTAGGTATATAGGTGTAAGGTCTAGATATTTAAGATTGATATAGAATTCTCGTGTTATTTATTTAAATGACACGTTCGTTCCGTAACACTGCTCCGACCCAGGTTGCTGCTCAATCTCTCTAGCGATCACCCCACGTGGAGAGCCTCACAAAATTGTTATGTGAGGTTCCTCACTTGGGCTCATTTGTATCCAAGGTCTTTGTTTCAGACGTCATTCACTCTGCTCACATTCTTTTTATAAACTATTTATCGGCACAATTTTCTGTCCTGGCATACTACTCTGGCTTCCTTCACGTCCATGCATTTTCTCATGCAAGCTCTCTTGTTTCTATGGCTTCCTATACCTCTTCGGATTAAAGTCTCATTCACAGATTCTAGCAATTCTTTCTGCGGTCTACCTCTGGACGTTCTACCATTTACTTTACGTTTATACACCTGTTTGGTCAGACGCTCATCTTTCATTCTTTCAACATGTCCGAACCACCTAAACTAACTTCTTTCCCATATGCCAACTAGTGTCTCTCATGTACCACATTCTTTGAGGATTATCTCGTTTCTGACTTTGTCCATCAGTGTTTTTCCGCATATTGTGCGCCGAGATTTCATGCCAATCGCGTTAATTTCACTCTTGTCCTTTTCTTGAAATGTCCATATCTGGCTACCGTATAGTATTGTCGGCACAAATATAGAATTATGTATTGTCATTTAAACTTTGTTTGATATGTTTTTATTTCTGAGAATGGATCTTGCTCTACCGATAACATTCTTACCCTCATTTACGCGCCTATCTAACTCCCTATCTATTTTGCCGTCGCTAGTGAATAGGCTACCCAGATATAAGTACTTGTCAACTTGCTCTAATCTCTCATCATTTAGGACAATGTTGCACATGTTTTTCTCATTTTTTTTTCTTCAAACACCATGACTTATGTTTTATTTACGTTAATTTTGAGGCCTATGTTCTTCATGCTTGTATTAAGCTTATTCAACATTCTTTGCAAGTCCTCGATTAATTCTGCCATACCAATCCTGTCATCTTCGAAAGATAATCCACGTACCTTCACTGTTTCGAGATCTACACCCTCTTCGGTGAAGAGGGCCATTCTGAGACACTTATACATAAATATGATAAATAGCCATGAGGACATAACGCATCCTTGTTTCACGCCTTGCATAAAATCGAACCAGTCACTCAATTTCCGATTACACTTATGCTCGCTTTACTGCCTGCATATATTGTTTGTATTGCTTGTAGGAGCCATCCACGGACTCCGTACTCTTTAAGGACTTCCCAGAGTTTACTTCTATTTACCTTGTCAAATGCTTTTTCTAGGTCAACAAATAGACAGGAAACTTTCTTTCCTACTCTTAAGCTTTTTTCAGTGATCTGTCTTAAGCTAAATATCTGATCTGTACATGATCTTCCTGGCATAAATGCACTTTGTGTGACACAGACTTCTTCTTTTGGGTTTTCTAATGCTTTATTTTCTATCTCGCAGTTCTGTTGCTCTATATCTTCACCTCCTAATAATTCTTTAAATGAGTCTTTTAGAACGTTTACTATCCCGTCTGTATCATATAGCATTTTACCTTTACTGTTTCTCATGCTGACAAACTCTGCGTACTTTTACTTCTCTTCATCTCTTTAAATAATAGTTTCATGGTTCCATGGAAGTCGCTTTGTAATTTCTTCTCTTATGTTCTAATTTTATCTCTACTTTCCTTGACTAGTCGTTTAACTTTCCTCTTTTTGTGTCTCTAATCATTTTCAAGTCTATATTTCTCCTCAGCATTAAGACCTGTGGTATTTAACGTTCTCTCCTACGATTCTTTCTTTTCTTGTTGGGCTGCCTTAATTTCATCATTCCACCATGCATCACCAGATTTCCTTCCTACAACTGCCGTATCACATACTTCAAGCGCAGTTTTAATAATGATATCCCGTGATGAAGTCCAGGCGCCCTCTATATCTTTATTGCTTCTAAGCTCCTCCACCCCGGCCCTAAGTTTATTTTGGAGACCAAAAGGTAATGATCAGTATTGCGTTCGGAACCTCTCATGACAGTTTGGATCATTTTATGTCGTAACCAAGTATTTTTAATAAATAGGCCCGCTTCTAAGCATAAGCTAACTAACTTTTCCCCGTTATAATTTTTTCTTGGATCCCCAAAATTACCCAGTACCCTATCTGTATCTGTATCTTAACGATGGACGACGATCCTTCCGTTTATATCTCCTAGCAAAATTATTCTTTCACGTGATGGCAAGTACTTATTGTATGATTTAAAGTGTCCCAGAAGGCACTTCGACTTCCCTCAGATCGCTATCAACTGGGGCGTAGCAAGCTATGATGAATTATCTTCTGATTCTTACCTTCGTTCTAGCCCACAACAATCTTGTAGATACAAAATCATGATCTTTGAGATGTTGTCTTGCTTTTTCATTCCTAATTAAACCAACCCCTTGCCTACTATATGATTTACTACCTACTCCTGACCAGATTTCCAAACTGCCTTTCAACACCCAATTTTCTATGTTTCTACATTCGCGACCCTTTTTCTTCGTCTCAGGTACACATAAAATATTTAGTTTTCTTATGTGCATAGTTTCTTGTAGTTTTCTTACCTTAAAATCATTCACCCCTTTAGCATTCCAAACACCCAGTCTCCATTCTTCGCCTACAACTCGACCTTTACGTTTACCGTGTATATGCATTTCGTCAATCAAAGTTTCAGTCCATTCCGAGGCCATTTTATTGTTTGGATCATTCATTGTTTAAATTGTACACCCTACTACCAACTTTATTCGTGAATTTTGATTTGCGAGTCGAAAATCATGTCCATCTTAAGAAGTGATTCGTCATATGGTAGAGAGTCTTGTTGTAACGTCAGTCCCACCAAAACTTCTGTTACTTCTTCATTTATTTGAAGCAGAAATGGTTGTAAGTTGTGTTAAATTCAAACACAGTGAGCCACAACCATATTTAACCTGCATTTTTATGGCACAACTTTTCTTTACGGAATCCTTCACTTATGATTTTAAAGTATTTTATACCAAAAACTAGAATAAAGTATCAAGCTTTTTTTGAAGTTTGTTCAACAAGAAACATTAAGCCTCTATTTCTTTTCGCAGAGTTAAGTTCGCAGTCAAGCAGAGATTGCCTTGACACTCCCCGCCCGGGTCACTGTCGCTCTTCTCCTTCTCGTCGTACACTTCAGATTCCTGAGGGGCACCCTCTTCGTACCAGGGACAGCTCGCCTCCTGGTAGGCCTCCTTCTCCTAAAATACTTGGATACGCACTTGGACAACTTGGATACATTCGGCTTATTCCCCGCACAAATCAGAATCTACGATTCGAATTTCGAAAATACTTTTTTCCTGCTGGTTATCCAATTGGAGTGAGACGCTTTAGTCGCGTGCCAGCCCAAGAATATATTGTAGTATCAACATCAAATGGTGACATTTTTGCAATATTAGAGTATAGCGGGTTTCTTCGTGCAATGTCTACGACAAATGATGCTAAATCGAGAATTAAAGTAAATATGATAAGCGGCGCAGTTGATATTTTGACCTCAGATGAAATTCGAGATTGTCCAGTAGGCAACAAGCACCGAATCTTCCCCCAGAGTTTTATTAAAGCTTCAGGAAATTACGATTCACTACAGTCCAAAGAGAACCCTAATTGCGAACGTAACCCTGGTTCTTTTTCTTCTGACAGACAACATTCACCTGACCGGACTTCACCTCGGGACTTTTCTCTTCGTGCCAGATCCAGGTCCTCTCCGAGAAGGCCTCTTTCTGTTCAAGTACTTGTATGTGAAATAGAACAACTTGGCTATATTCGGCTTATTCCTTGCACAAACCAGAACCAGCGATTTGAATTTCGAAGATACGTCTTTCCTGCCTATGTACCATTTCGAATGCGAATAAAGCATAAGAGCTATATGCTTGGGCCAAACCAAGAATATATTGTATTATCAACATCCAGTGGTGACGTTTTTGCAATATTGGATTATAGTGGGACTCTTCGTGGAATATATAAGAACAATAAAAATACTTCACGAATAAAAATAAATATAATAAGCGGCGCAGTTGATAATTTGACTGCAGATGAAATAACGTTTTGTCCAGTTGGCAAAAATAACCCAATATTCCCAAAAAATTTTAATAAATCTTTTGCAAATTACGATTCACTAGAGTCAGAATGGAATCCCAATGCCGAACGCTATCATGGTTCTTCTTCTTGTGCGAGACAAAATGCACCAGCCCGGACTTCTCCTCAGTAGCCTCCTCTTCATGCCATGTCCGGTGGCTGTTCCGGGCAGGACTCATTCTCATGAAGTACTAGAATATGCACTTGGACAACTTGCATATGTTCGGCTTATTCCCGAGTCAAATCAGAACCGGCATTTCGAGTTTCCAAGATACTATTTTTCCGCTGATAAAGAAATTCGATTGCTTGTAGAAAATGGTAAATTTGTATCGCGCTAACCCCAGGATTTATATTGTGTTATAAACATCCAATGGTGACTTTTTTTACAATACTGATGGATACTGGGATTCTTTGTGAAATAGATAAGACCGACATAAATCATTTGAGGATGAAAATAAATATGGTAAGTGGTGATGTTAAGAATATGACACCAGATGAAATGAAGGAATGTCATGTAGGCAGATATTATTCAATCTTACCACACCTTTTTCTGAAAGTTGTTGCAAATTGCGATTCTCTGCAGACTGTGTATAATTAATTCAATGAAGAAATTGTAAAATGAAACATAATAATCCTTGTAGCCTGAAGTTTGATCAAAATTAAATTAAAACATTAAAAGATCATTGTATTTTTTTCTTCGAATTTTCACTTAAATCGCTATTTTTGAAAATGGAATGTCAATATAAATAACGAACTTTTACATAAGAGATAATGATTTTTAATATTAAAAACCTGCGAAAGAGCTGTAATTACTATAATGTACCGGCGGTATACAAGCTGCTAAATTAATTTTATTAATTTGTTCAATTCGGTGAGATCCTGATTGCCATATTATTAATTCAAGATGCTTCCTTTTTCGGCTGCCCTCTTACCGTTAAATTTAAATGAGAAAAAGGGTTTTCTCTGAATAACTGAAGAAATTACTTTTGGGAAAGGATCTAACTTTTCAGGTTCACACCTTTGCTTTCCCTGGATCGTTGTACTTGCTTGACAACTGCACTGGGACCGATTCGCCATCTCTACTCTGGGTTCAGTAAGCTGATTCGCAGAATCTAAACATCCTTGACGGTGGAAAGCGATCTTTGCTGGTTTTGAATTTAAATGGCTACAAGCAGGGGCCGCTTCAGACTATCGGCCGCCCGCAGGCATATTTCAATTCGCCGCCCCTTTTAATATGAGTTTTCAAATCAAAGTATTTATAACTATTCTAATTGAAAATTATAATAATAAATGAATAATAAATCATAATAAATAATAATAAATAATAATTGTTAACAATAATGATAATGAATAATAATAATTATTATTGATAATAAATCATTTATAAATAAATTATTAGTGTAATAAATTACTACATTATATCCGAATTATTTTTAGAGGGAAAGCAATCATGTGAAATAGATCTTGTTATTGTTTAATGAAATATTTATTTTACAAAAGCGATTAAGATTAGTCAACTAGTAGGTCCTGCTCTATAGCTGTAGTAGCTAAAGCTGACATTCGTTCATCTTGCATTGTATTACGTAGATAATTTTTTATTATCTTTAATTTCGATAACGACCTTTCAGCACTTGCGACGGAAACGGCTAAAGTAAGGTGGATTCGCAAAGCAACGTAAGTGTTTGGATAAACTGCCGTTAGGCAGTTTTCGTGAATGTAATTTAATACCTCAATCGGTGACATATTTTCAGTAATATGCAGTAGAAGTATACTAAGCTCATCTCGAAAACCTGTGGCATCGATGACGCGCTCATTTCCATGAGTTAAAATCAATCGCAAATCTTTACAAGTTCGTAGTAGAGATTTATAATCCATCATTCGAAGTTGATAGATGGTACATAAGAATCCAAAGTAATTATTATATTCCTCAAGAATCTGAAACCATGCTTCTATGCAAACAATAATAATTGTATCGATGGCCTGGTGGAAACAGTCAAGGCGAAACTTTTTAATTGGATCATCTATCATATGATCCTCATGCTCGTAATAAAAATTGATCTTTTTTCGTCGCCTACGTATTTGTGCTTCAGCTTTCAAATTTCCTTCAAAGCCTAGAATTTCTGCCAATTCCTTAGTATTTGTTAAGCATAGAAATTTGAAATCTTGTAATTTTGACATTAATGACTTAGCCATGTGTCTAACTTCAGTATCTTAATTGTCGTTACTGTAAATTTCAAATAACGCCTCATGAATTTGACCTATATAGTACCTTAGAAGTTTCACAGCATCAGTGCTATTTCCCCGCCTAGTGTCGCTTAAACGCATTAAAGTAAGTTGAGTGCAGTGCGTTATTAAAATTGCCCAGCGTTTGATTAATCCGGCAGCAGAGTCGTTCATTACTAAGTTCAAAGTGTGAGGATTACATGGAACAAAGGAAGCACGCGGATTTATATCCTTGATTCTTTTTTGTACGTCGACGTTTTTTCCTGCCATGCTAGGACCATTGTGATATGATTGACCTCTAATATTAATTATCTGCAGATCCAAACCCTTTATAACGTGGCTACTAGAAACTCGGCCAACCCCTCTCGGTAGTATTTTCTAGGGAACCAAACCCTAGAAATCTTGCTTCAATTTCAACAGGTCCATTCAAAGGGCATGAAACCAAACGAATTACAATACTAGCTTGTTCAGTGTGACTTTTGTCAGAAGTTCAGTCAAGTATTACCAAATAATACTGAGCTAATATACATTTTTCTACTCCTTAAATGTTCAGCTGTACTGTCAACAAATTTGGCAACCATTTCAATTAATTTCAAAAAATTTCCATTTTTTGGCTCGTACAACTTAACAACTTTTCCTTGAAATGCTAAAAATTGTTTACCAAGATATGTTACCATTTCAACTGTCAAAGTTAAAATCACGAAGTAGTATAAGGAGATTCAACTCTATGGGCCATTTCGGAAAATTGTACCCCCCATTTTTCCGTGCCCACATCCTATAGCAAACCAGATAAAATATCGTAGCGCCTCTTGCGGAAACCCGTTCTAACATAGGTTTTGGAGGTAGTTTTGAAAAAGGTCGTCATCAGTTTACGTTCGCCAGTTGTGACAGCCGGTAGCAGAGATTATAAGTAT
>CAKNWT010093575.1:0-10611 GCA_932066315.1 Andricus coriarius | reverse complement strand
CTAAGTAAGAGGACATAAGCCCGAAAGTTTAAATTCCAAAATGCCATTAGCGCCAACATTTCAAAAAGCAAAAGGGAAATAAGCGCCAATATATGGCACAGTAAAAGGGCATGAGCGCCAACATTTGGTACAGCAAAAGGGCATAAGCGCCAAAATTTGATAAAGCAAAATGGCAAAAGCGGCAAAATCCGGCATAGCGAAAGGATATAAGCGCCAAGGTTTGAAATTCCAGAAGGGCATGAGCGCCAACGTTTGAAAAAGCAAAAGGGACATAAGCGCCAATATATGGCACAGTAAAAGGGCATGAGCGCCAAAATTTGGTACAGAAAAAGGGCATAAGCGCGAAAGTTTGAAATTCCAAAAGGGCATAAGCGCCATCAGTTCGGGTTCGGACCCGTAACCTTGAGAATTTAAGAGGCTCGGCTGCGGACTCGAACCCATAAGAACTGAAAGGGTCTTGGTATGGATCAAGACCCGCACCCTGAAGAATTATGAGTGTCCAGTCCGCGCCCATACTGCTCCAACCTAAAAATTTCCGATCGGTGGTCTTTTGATCTATTCTTTGTTTTTAGTAAGATTGAAGTTTGGAAAAATTGAAAGAATGCGCCCTCTGAATCAATTTAGTTCGCTATCTCGGATCATTTATCAATCTGATGTAGAAAACTAAACTAACTAAATGTCTAGTTTTTAGTGTGACAGCTAAGCGTCTAGGTCAGGCAGCTAAATAATGTTTTCGAGTGTATCATATATTATTTTATTATACATCCGATACACAAAGATTCAAAACTCTAAAAAATTTATGAACTTGTTTTTAAAAAATTCACAATCTTTACCGAAGTCGTCATTTTGATAATTTTTAATATTGCTGCCTCGGAGTTCTGTGAGCCGTTTCGATAAAATTTTGTATGCAGTGAAACGCATATTGTGACACAGTTTCTTTATTTTCTTTTCTGAAGAAACCAGACTGCACTAATACGAAAATAAAAAAATCATAAAGGTACGTGCTCTTAAATAATAAATATTTAAAATTATAAAACTATAGTCAATTTTACTGTATAGGAAAGATCTGCCTACACAATGTTTTTATTTGATGAGAAATCTTTTCTTTTTAGCATGTCTAGCTAATTTATCTAGATATTTTCTAGGTGATAAAATTTAGCTAAAACAGCAAGATATTTAGGTAATACAGCTAGAAATTCAGGCAGCACAGCCGTATTTTCTTAGAAGACGAAATCCAGCTAAACGTCTAGCTGGGACAGCTGAACCATTTTTTTAGTGTACTTTTATATAGTAAAAATGTAGTTTTACTACCATTGATCACAGCGTAGGTTTTACTGCGTTCTAAAGTTTACGACTATGAATATGCAACGTTCCATAATTTGCAACGATGAGTTTATACTGAACTTATGAAACTTACTGAAAGTTACCATAAAAGACCGATAAGTTACCATAAATTTGCGGAATTTTCTGGTAACTTGCAGGTCTTTTATGGTAACTTGTATGTCACTTTCAGTAAAATTCTTAATCTTGATCAGGGTCAGCACATGAGTATAAACTCATCGTTGTAAATTTTGGAATGGTATGGTTCTATACAATGTACTAAAACCTACTTCAATGCAAAACTTACTGCTATACTAAGATCTAATTATCTAGATTCGTTGTGGAGGAATCAAAATATCTTTTCATTTGATTTCATGCTACATTATGATTGTTTTTCCTAACGTATCAGTACCTGTTAGTTCGTCGATAAAAACACTAAAAAACAATAATTAGAACTACTGGCAATGCCGAAATTTTTAAGTTTTACCTCAAATTTGTGTTTAGAAATAAAAAAAAACCCCCTTGGTATCGAATTTCAACAAAACAATTTTGTCCACTATTGAATTTGTCAAAAACTTACTCGCAATCTTATATCCGAACTTTGATCTCTTTTATCAGCAACCTGAAAACCCCCTCGGTGCCATATTCCATGAAAATTTTCTTAACATAATGTCCCGAAACCTTTCAGAACTAGAAGCCGTTTGTTTGGGTTCTCGAAAGTTTTCGAGTAGCTCGATAGATTTGAGTACTCGAGTTATCGAGCGAACTCGATCTCGACTTTACTTGGAATAAGCCGACTCATTTCTAGTCAAAGTTTCCAGCTTTTTGCATACTCCTAGATTTGAGCAATTTTTTTGAAATATATGACTTGTGTGTAACGCATTCATCTAATATTCATTCTTCAATCGATGTAACGTCAATTAAAAAAGTAGTAATAAATCAAATATTTTAGTACAGAGAACGTCAGTTTCATACGATTTTTAAATTATACAGTTCCGTGAATAACTGTTGTTAAAAATAGCTATTGAGTATTTTCCTAGGTTTCACTTCTTTAGTGTATATGGCACAAAAACTGAAAATTATATGTTCAAAGTGGACTTGTATAATATTAATTCCGATCGGAAACTGCAGATATATAAAATTCGAAATAATTTCTGCACCCACAGAACACAGATTTCTCATTGCCAAAATTGTGACTTCTCTGTGGCGACTAAAGATAACAGATCCAAAAAAGTTTATAAAGATCATGTGCTATCCTAGATCATGTTTACTCATCTGTGCTGTTTTCATGTCTCTCTTCTATGCCGGAATTGGCAATTTTAATTCATCAAATGATAATGTTCATGATTTGGCTAGTTTGATGGAAAAGAAAGATATATTCATCAATGCCGTCCATGATTATCTTCAGGGACAGGAAAAGCGATTAGCCACTCTCAGGAAGTATGTATACGAACTTCAAATTACTTTTCACACGTCTTGTACGATTCCCAATTTAATTGGCAACCCTGTTATTTTCATTTTTGTTCTTCATAAAAATCTTGTTTTTGTTATAGGCACATGAAAGATTATTCGAATGAACACGAGAAAGAAATACGTAATATCTAATATTATATTTTAAATGATAAAATTTACAAGAGTATATTTTTCGCCGACAATTTGCATGCAATTATAGATAATATTTCCATTTAAATACTTTCAATTCTGATGTGTAATTTAAAGAAAATCGCAATATTTGTTAAAAGTTTCTCAATGCACTGGAACTTGGAATTAAGGCGTCCGATTTTAAGTCGTTCCGAGAATCGCTGCCACGACGGTTTCGGGCTGAGACGCGGGTACTCACGGGCGTATATTGTGTAATATTAGGAAATGCTTAACACGCCACTAACTGCTTACGTTTAGACTGTCTGGATTTACGCCAAGGCTACTGCGAACAATGCTCCAGGGCCGTCATTATTCCAAGTTCCAGTGTATGTGATAGTCAGCTTATTACTACGCGGAACTTCTCTAATCCTTTTTTCAAATACAACCTTGAGTAACGTATAACTAATTAACTAATGTGTACACAAACAAACAAAACAACGAATCGCGAACCCACAAATGTGAGTTGTCGCACAGTAGTTAAAACCAGGAATTTACTGTTCATAATACTATACAAGCTCTATTTATTAACAGATTTTGAAGGCACCTTATCAGAAATTCTCAGAATGAAATTTGTAAGTTCTTTAAACTCTTCGATGTTTCCATTTAATTTGATGTGCAACAATATATAAACAATAACAGTGACGAAATCGGTAATTTAAACAATGTGCAGATCATTTCCGCCGGAAATTACCGATACGCCTAGCGCGAGCGGTACTAAAAATTGAGACTGCCTTTGAAACGTGATTAATCTTTAAAAAAAGCTGAAAACATTTTTTTGATACTGCCGGATTTTGTTTTTAATTCAAAAATTTATCGAATTTCGTAGGTTGACTTCAACTCATGGCATCACCTGGCATAGTTGTAGCAAAAATCTTAAATTTGTACCATACAATCTTTGAAGTCGTATCTTTACTTTAAGACAATGAAACTTGTAAAAACTTTACCAGTTCTCGAGATATGACTAAAAAAGTTCAAGCGTGTATGTGTTAAGTTTTAATCGGCGATAACCGCTATCAGCCGCGAGGACGGTAGTCGCCAAAAATTTGTAAGATTTTTACCTTAACTTCAACTCGTGCTGTATACTGCCCAAGATATGACAAAACATTTCCAAGCGTGTCTGCGTCGAGTTTCAATCGGTGATCACCGCTCTCGAGACCCACTGAAACTTGACACATACATGCTTGGACATTTCTGGTTATACCTTGAAAACCAGTGAATCTTTTTAAGTTTTATTGCCTTAAATTAAAGATAACACTTCAGAGACTGAATTGTAAATTTTTCAGATTCCTGTTACAACTTTCATAGGCCATGCCACGAGTGCAGGTCGACGTACAAAATTTAATACATTCTTAAATTTTGTTTGAAAACTTCTCGCGCAGTATATTCTTTTCAAAAGATCCAAAATATCCATGTTAATAAACTAGTAGTAAAGTAAGTACGAGGGTTGCCTTTTATATTTTGAGCCTAATAATGAAAAGACAATAATTGATCATCGAAAATGGCTTTATTGTTTTTCAAAGTATTCTCTCTGAAACTCAACACACTTTTGCATGCGCTTGAACCAATTTTCGAAACATTTTTTCCACTCCGATTGAGGCACCTCCGAAACATGCATTTTGAACGCATCAACCGCTTCTTCAGGCGTCGAAAAACGTTGACCTCGGCATTTATTTTTTATGTATGGGAATAAAAAAAAGTCATTAGGTGCTAAGTCAGGGCTGTAGGCTATATGACCCATCAATTTGACGTTTTCAGCCCTCAAAAAGTCCCTTGTTGCAGCGGATGTGTGAGAGCTCGCATTGTCGTGGTGGAGGATGATTTGTCTTCTGCGGCTGATTTCCCTAATTTTTTCAAAGATCTCCGGTAAACAAATGGTTGTATACCATTCCGAATTGACCGTCCGACGTTGCTCCAACGGCACAGTTCCTACGTGGCCGGGTTTTCCAAAAAAACAGGCAACTGTTTAGTTTCAGGCTCATAAGCATAAATCCATGTTTCGTCACCTGTTACGATGTCATAGACATGCTTTGAATCACCGCGAACGAATTTTTTCAGCATTTGTTTTGACCAATCCACACGAGCCTTTTTTTGAGCGATTGTCAAGGTATGTGGGATCCAACGGCAACAAATTTTTTTCACAGCCAAACGTTGATGTAAAATTGCTTGCACGCTGGTCCCACTAATGCCCAAGGATGCCTGAATCTCACGATAAGTCACATGACGATCTTGCATTATTAGTTCACGCACAGCGTCAATTTTTTTTTGGACAACGACTGATTTTGGGCGACCTTCACGACTTTCGTCACTGAGCAAACTGCGGCCACGATTAAATTCGTTGTACCAGCGTTTCACAGTGGCCAAAGATGGAGCTTCATCGCCAAAAGTTGAAGTGAGTTGATCGATGCATTCTTGTCTTGATAATCCACGTCGAAAAATCATCGCACGAAAATCTTCACGATTCAATTACATTTTTTCGCTGAGGCAATATTTTCAAGTCACTGAAAACAATACAGGTTATGCTCAAGTGACAAAACGTTCTGAAGAAGGTTATGGTTAAAAAGGTCAAACTTTCAATTGGAATCGTCAGATGGCACCTGTAAACACTAGTATTGCCAAGGCTCAAAATATAAAAGGCAAGCCTCGTATGGGGATGCGAACAGTTTAGTATGAAAATCTAAATTCTTTTTCATTAAAAATCATTTTTCAATCACATGTTTTCCCCTGAATTACGACTCTTTCTAATAATAAATTGCAACGATTTTAAGATCAACCAATTTTTTTCTCAACAAACTGATGTACTGAAAAATTTGTTATTGAATGGTTTATAACCATCGACTTGTACATTCAATTAATTATTTATATTCTTGAACTATATTTGCCTTAATTCTAATCAATAGTGAATTTATTTAAGATATTTATTTTTAGACAAAAAATCATATTCTTAATACTGCTAATTTTGTCACTACATTTTTTTATATATGCGTGATTTCTCAAGTGTACCCACTCAAAAATTCGAAGTTGTCCGATCTAAGTCAAACATAGGCAAAGTGTTGTGCTATTGAATAGTACTTTGTGGGGAAAAAATGTTGTCATTCGGATAAGTATTGCCCGAGGGGGAGGGGGTGAAAGTTTTGGGATTTTCGTCGATATCGTCTATTTCGGCGATTTTTAAAACTTCTAATAGCGATAACAAAACTGTTGTCTAGTACAGTTTCGATAGGGGTTTTCACGCTCTTTTGATTTTTTCTACGCATTTTTTCAAAAAATTAATATCTGAGCTTTAAAAATGAAGGTCAAAAATAAATTTGACTTTTTTTCGAAGATAGACAGGTTTTTTTTGTTTTTTTTTTGTCTTAAAAGAAAGCTTAGGTTTTTTCCTATGCGACTATGTAGATTATAAAGTGTGATTCAAATTTTTAATTTATGAAAATAAGCGTTGAGTACTCCGGTACGTTCATGACGTTGGCGCTCGAGCCCCGCGGCGGACCGTGGTGCCTTCATGGTATTGTTTATACCTAAATTAATAATATATGCTAGTATATTTGATAGCTCTATGCATTTTAAAGGGTTGAGACTGCCATTATTAAAATGCCTGCATCACGTTCACTGATGAATTTTAAAAAATTTTTGAATTTTGGTAAATCAAGTTATTGAATAAGAGGTCGGGTCGAAAAAGTTGTTTTATGGATTAAGTAAAATCAAAGCTCGGAGGTTGTTTCATGCAGATGTCTGGTCTTATATCTGCCTTTCTTTCCGCTTTTCGTTTTTTTTGTTGTGAAAGTTGTTTTCACTTTGCTTCCTAATTTTCGTTTCTTTTCTTTTGGGAAGTAGTCGCATTCCGTGGCTGAGGAAAATTTCTTCAATTGAAGTCTCCCATCTTCAGTAGTAGGCCGGTCAGTGAAGCATGAAAAAGAGTTTTTTGGTGTCACAATTCTTGAGTGGAAGTGATATCGTTATTTGTGTAGTACTGATGCTTGGGATGAAGGCCTAAATGTTTTTAACGGCAAATTCGCAAACGCAAGAAACTGCGCGCTGTTCAAATTTCGCAAAACCATGATTTTTGAAGATTGCCACCAAGATATCTTTTTAATATCTTTCATTTATAATTAAACTTTTTTTCTCGCTGATTGATATCTTGGTCGCAATCTTCAAAAAAACATGGTTTCGCGAAATTTGAACAGCGCGCAGTTTCTTGCGTTTGCGAATTTGCTGTTAAAAACATTCAGGCCTTCATCCCAGGCGTCAGCACTACACAAATAGAGGAGAGTGGGGTAAGGTGTCTTGGTTTGATTTAAATGCCCTATAAATTATAATTGAAATGTAATTTAGATGTGTGTATTTTTTGAGGTGAAACTTACATTACAAGGGAACATATGTTACTACTCTGAACAGCTTTTTAATTTCTTCATTATTTGATATTTAGTTAATTGATGGATGTGGCATTTCAGTCAGCGTACCCCATACATTGGGGTACGGAGACCGTCATATCACTGCCGTTCATTTAAACAACATGAACATTGTAAAATAAAAATTATATAAGAGGTCATCCATATATTACGTAATCAATTTTTTCACCCATTTTTGGCCCCCACCCCGCCGTTGTAATCAACCATAATCATTTGTTTGACCCCCGCCCCCTTGATTACATAATCATCTTTCAGACTTATTAGGATGCCTGATTCTGTAAACTTTACACAGCTCTTGAAACAAATTGTTCCTTAAAGACATTTTTTCACAATGTGAATGTGGAATAGATTTTGAAAACGCACAAAACAATGCATTCACAAGAAAAGCACCTCTAGCGGCATTTGTTAATGCTCATACTTTTACGCACTTTATCGGCGCTTCAGGACATTTTTTCCATGCGCGCGGAATATTTAAAAAAGATTAAAGAAAGAAGAGATTTATAAAAATAGAAACTTAAACATATGATTACGTAATCACTCAAACATTGATTGTTTTATTATTAATCAAAGTAAAGTATGTGGCGAAAGCAGTTATAACCTCTTACTCCCTGCTAAAATACATGGGCACGGCGTGGCGCGGCGTCATGCCCCATATGTGACGGCTCCGGATTTAATTAATTTTAATGCATTTAAAACGTTTATAAAAACAAATTATGATACCAGAAGTTTATAACATACTTCACCTATTAAAATCTAACTATTTCATGCTTTAAGTATTTCAAAATATGCTGTAAGTGCTTAATTTCAGCCAAAGACTTCTTTATCGGTTTCCGCCAAAACTTTTTTTTCATAATTACTCTTCTGACGCGAATTTTAAAAGAGAAATTGCATCAAATCACTATTTTTCTAAACAGAAAAAAATATTTTAGGTGAAAAACTAATATGAGTATCAAAAAATACGGGCGTTATTTGTAATAGTCACTGTGCCCCGCACCGACGCCATACCCCACTCTCCCCTATCGATATCGCTTCCACTCTAGAATTATGACACCAAAACACTCTTTTTCATGCTTCACTGAATGGCCTACTACTGAAGATGGGAGACTTCAATTGAAGAAATTCACCTCAGCCACGGAATGCGACTACTTCCCAAAAGAAAAGAAACGAAAATTAGGAAGCAAAGTGAAAACAACTGTCACTAAAAAAACGACAGGCAGATAGAAGACCAGATATCTGCATGAAAAAATCTCCGAGCTTTAATTTTACTTACTCCATAAAACAACTTTTTCGACCCGATCTCTTATTCAATAACTTGATTTTCCAAAATTCAAAATTTGTTCAAAATTCATGAGTGAAAGTAATGCAGGCATTTTATTAATGACAGTCTCAACCCTTAAAAATGCATAGAGCGATCAAATATACTAGCATATATTATTACTTCTCGTAAAAACAATACCATGAAGGCACCACGGTCCGCCGCGGGGCTCGAGCGCCAGCGTCATGCACGTACCGGAGTACTCAACGCTTATTTTCATAAATTACAAATTTGAATCCCACTTTCTAATCTACCTAGTCTTATAGAAAAAAACCTAAGCTTTCTTTTAAGACCAAAACAAAAAAAACCTGTCTCACTTTGAAAAAAAGTCAAATTTATTTTTGACCTTCATTTTTGAAGGTCAAATATTAATTGTTTGAAAAAATGTGTAGGACCAATCGAAAGAGCGTGAAAAAATTCTATCGAGACAGTACTAGACAAAATTTTTGTTATCGCTATTAGAAGTGTTAAAAATCGCCAAAATAGACGATATCGACGAAAATCCTAAAACTTTCACCCCCTCCCTCTCGGTCAATACTTATCCGAATGACAACATTTTGTCCCCACAAAGTACTATCCAATAGCACAACACTTTGCCCAAGTTTGACTTAGATCGAACAACTTCGAATTTTTTAGTGGGTACACTTGAGAAATAACGCCCCATATTTGCATACAAAATTGAATTTAAAAGAAGAAGATTTCAAAGAACACAAAAATTTAAGTTTGAGAATTTCTAAAAAAGCTTAAAAATGTGGATAATGAACAGTTAACTCCTGGTTTTTACCACTGGGTGTCGGTTTGAATGCCGTTGTGCGAATCAACCGGCAAACCTGACCGACCTGTAACAATTTTGTACACCCCTATTTATTTATATCTTCAGGAAAAGTCGCCCGAATCCTGAGTGGTGCAAATAAGGAAAGTTCTGTTAATGATGATGAGAAGATTAAGGAAGAAGATCTTCAAGGTGACCCTAGGCTCAGTCATCTATCTAAAGTAGGACATGTATTATTAGGGTGTTCAAAAAAGCTTTATTTTTTGCGAATTGTTTTTTTTATGCCGTGTAAATGGTAAAAGGTGTATCTGCAGTTTGAATGGAAAACCTATCACTTTTTCGATTCTGAAATAAAATTTTTAAAGTATTTTCCTTATCGTTAGGTTGGTGACATCTATTAAACTATTAACTATATGGTATTGCAAAATGCATGCATATGGACAGCCGACTCATTTCAACTGCAGATATACGTCTTTCAGAATTTGTACATAAGTATTGGAGTCTAAATCAGGTTTTTTTTCAGGTCTCCTTTTTTCACAACAAATGAGGAATTAGCCGTTTGTTATAGACGTAAAAAAGGAGCCATTTCATTTTTTGAAATCTTTTTTTTGAAAATTTGTGAAATCTTTTGAAACCCTGGTGAATTCGTTGAAATTTCTTGAAGTACTTATAATCTTTGTGAAATCTTGGAATTTCTGTGAAATCTTTTGGAATCTTATGAAATCTTTGTGAAATTTTCCATATTCATTTGAAATCATAGAAATATTTCAAATCGTTTAAAATCTTTGAAATATTTCGAAGTCTTTGAAATTTGGTGCACTGTACCTTTTTTGAAATTTTTGGAATTCTTGTATTCTTTTGAAATCTTTGTGAAATTTTTATGAAATTCTTGAAATATTTGTAAAATCTTTCTAAGATCTTTTGTATTCATTTGAAATCATTAAAATATTTGTAATCTGTGAAAAATCTTTTTAAATCTTAGACATTTATTTTACTATATCCTTTTTAAAATCTTAAAATCTTTGGAAAGTTTTAAAATATTTAAAAATGTTCGAAATATTTTTGAAATCTTTTAAATCTGGTGTACACGCCTTTTAAAACCTTTGTTCTTGAAATCTTCTTTATTCGTTGAAATCATTGAATTATTTGGAATCTTA
>CAKNWT010093571.1:0-12783 GCA_932066315.1 Andricus coriarius | reverse complement strand
TTATCAAATTTTTTTTTTCAAACATCTTACTTCCAAAAAAATTTTTTTTTTCAGAAATTTTGTTTCAAAATTTTTTTGTTCAAACTTTTGTTTTCAAGAAAATAGTTTACGAAATTTTAAAATCTTTTCTTTCAAGATTAGTATTTTTCGTCAAGTCCTCCGAACACAACTTTTTCGGACGGGCGTTGCAAAAAATAGCGTGTGATGCACGTGCGCATAGGTGATTGCTAACTCGTGTGATTGCATCATTCGCCTGCAACTCGAAGCACTCGTCTACGTTTTCACACTCGCTTCGCTCGTGCGCTAACCACCGACTCATGCTTCGAGCCTCCCGCTTATGCTGCGATATTCACACTCGCACACAATCACCTATTTTGCGCACTTGTATCACAAATAACTATTACATTCTCATTCATGAGAGTGTAATGTAATCGTCCAAATCTGCGATCTCTGGTTTTTAACGGATCTTTACGTTTCGGCACTCACAGATTCCGAAAATCATAAAAATTTGTTGGTGTATGTCTGTCTGTATGTCTGTCTGTATGTCTGTATGTATGTATGTATGTATGTATGTATGTATGTATGTATGTATGTCTGTATGTCTGTATGTATGTCTGTCTGTGTGTATTCATGTCTGTATGTCTGTATCTATGTATGTCTGTATGTCTGTATGTATGGTTACCTGAATGTTGTGGACACGCTAACTTTTGAAGGATTTGTCGAATCGAGTCAGCCTTTGATAAACTTTTTTTCAAGATTTGAAAATTATATGTACGGTTATTAGTAGTGCGCAAAAAGACAAACCATTTATCCTAATGAGATTTTTCGATAAAATCAAAATGATCACAGTTATAGCATTTTCCAAATCCAAAAAAACAAACGAAAATTAACATTTTAAGCCGAACAACGCACGATATGGAAAAAAGTCAAGAGGAGAAAAACGTTTCTTTTTGAGAGCCGTACAAGATTATCATAAGAACTTCTTAAATTTTTTCGAAAAATCAAAAATTCAAATTTCTATCGCACTAAAAATAATAAAAAATCAAAACCTCAATTTTTCTGTCAAATTATGCAAGATACAAAAAAAGATGAAGAGATAAAAGTCGTGCACCTAAAGAAGATCTACAAATTTGTTATGAATTACTTTTTGATAGGATTTGTAGTTTTTGTTTTATTCGTGAAAACAACATTAACAATTAAAAATATTAAATTTTGGAACAAACAACACAAGCTATGAGAAAAAAATGAATAGACTGAAGTTGTTCATCAAAAAAACAGCTCAAAATTTTGGTATCAACAATTTTTCGATAGGACACTTAGTTTTTGTTTTAATGGTAAAAAACATTAAAAATAAAAAAAAACATATATCCAACCAAAATAAAAAATTGTAGAGCATTTTCAAAATTTGAAAAAAAAAATTTTTTTCAAGTTTTATAAATTTTTGTCCAAGCTAGTTTGAGATGGGAGCGAGTCTTAAAAATTATCCTAATGAAATTAATTATTTCAATAAAAATTCAAAAAGTTATATGCTTTTCAACATTTTGAAAATTTCCAAAAAATGTAAAAAAAAAATTTTTTCTGTTAGATTGAAAAATTTCAATCCAAATTTTTACTACATATGAAATATATCGTCAAGGCCGTAGGTGCTCTGAGAACCCTCTTCAAAGTCAATTAAAAAAAAACATGTCTAATTTCGCTTTATGATTGTAGTTAATGAGGGATTTGAATCGCAGTTTTTGATTTCCGCGCTCAAACTCGGCGCTTTTTCAGGGCAGCTGAAAATAAAAATTAGTGCAAAGTAAGGAGAAAATATTAAAGTCATCATGGAAAATAAAAATTGTACATTATTTTGCAATATCTGAATAAGCAGTACCAGATCGAGGTACATAAATAAATATAATATACATTAGATGCAATAGTGTTGAACATAATGTAGAAAAGTTCACATTTTGGACAAAATCGAGTGCGAGGTACGAGATAAGAATGTATCCGTTAAAGCCGAAGGAGCTTTAACAAAAGAACATTCACAATCATGAGATTACAGTTTTTCACGCTTTGACCTTTAATTTTAAAAGGTCTGTGCAAAAATGTGTGGAAAATACAAAGACCGAGCGCGTAGCGCGAGGTAAATATATCATGGAGCGCGAAGCGCGAGATGAATATATTCTCGAGCGCGAAGCGCGAGAACCAACAGTCGCGCGCCCTAGGCGCGCTCAAACTTGCGAGCGAAGCGAGCCGCGCGCATAGCGCGCAACGAGAATGTGCCCGCGCAGCGGGCATATTTTTTAAACTATTAGTCGTAGAAGGTTCGATGTAGGTTCATTTGACAGCTTATTTTATTCTCTAAAAATCGTCTTGTATACATACTTACGCTATCTCTTAACCGACACAAACAATCCAAGCGAACGTGTAAAAAAGATTCTTGCAATTTTCAGTTATTTGTTAACAATGTAAGTTGCACTTCTTTAATTTGCTCGAGGGCTTCTGAGCTTTAATAGAAGGTCTATCTGAATTTTTGAAGCAAAACAATTTCTTACATCTTTGTGTTTCCATACAAATGTTAATTTCACTGGACTATAATGGTATAATTTTAATTAAAGTACAGTTGATCGTAGATGTTATTTATCATTCATTTACTTAATCATGTTTTATTATTCAGAATCGAAATAAATTACGGCTGAAATTGGGTGTTTCGACATTCGACTCTGAGCGTGCTCTGAGCGCGAAGGGGTGCTCAACTATTTTGTGTTGGATTGCAAAAATTTTTGACATATGAATGCGCATTAATCTATTTTGCGGCTTACTGGTGATCAGCTGACGGCCCTTGCAGTTGTACCGTAGAGGGAAGATAGGTGGTACTTTACATACGTAAATATAAAGTGGCCTGTTTTTTTAAAGTCGAGATCCATCTTCAGTCATCTCATTATACTCCTTGAAAGACTTTTTATAATTGCGCTCTTTGGTTTTTATTTTCAAAAAGAATTAACGAATTATGCAGTTACAAAAAATTATGTCACTCAATTTATAAAATACCTTTTAAAAATAAAAACCAACGAGTGAAATTGTAAAGAATCTTTCAGGGAAGAAAATAAGCTATAGATCATTAAAATGAGGTGAAAATTTCTAATTTTTTGACGAAATAAAAAATTCAAAATGTTAAATGTATAACGATTGTTAAATAAATAATTACGAGTCAAATAATTTTTTTCCAATATTAGATCCAACTTTCAAAATTTATCAACATTTATAAAAACTTATTCTTTTATTTATCCAATTTTATCAATTTTATTTTCAGTTTGAGGTTATATTAAAGGAGCAATGTTTAAAATTACATCCAGAAAAATGTTCCTATTTTTTGCTTGATGCTCCACGATGGATTTGCATACGTGAAAGGAAACAAACAAGTTTTGTTTCAAAGCACATTTTTAGTATAATTTCTTGAAAATAACGTTGAATCCTCGCGTGATTTTCTCGTTCATCCGATCGAAAAAACTCTATAAGATTCTCGTCATCGTCGTCTTGAAAAAGAAGATCATAGGCACTTAAAATTACCGCTGGATCCAAAAGATCATCAGGATTCAAATCATTCACATTCGCGCACATTTTGCATTTTCTTCACGCTTTGAACTTTCGCTCTGGCCAAAACGACGGAGAAAGATCTCAGAGTACGAAGACGGTTTGTACGTATCCCTTGCCCAAGAAATTTGCACAACACACAACCATTCTAGATTATTGTCACCAAAAACTACGGCATATATCACACTCACGAGATTTTTGCAATTCCACAACCAATAAGAGGAGACTATTTTTTTTTAATCGGTTGAGAACCCCTTCACGCACAGAGTGCACTCTGAGCGCTAATATCGAAAACACCCACCAATTTTAACTTAATCTAATAGAAATGGCAATAACCGACAAGAGTTGGTATTTTTGGTTCGGCTCTACTCGATAATTAAGCAGAAAAAACTGGGTCGGGTCTATTATGTACATGACCTGCCCGATAAGAAGGCTTGCATTCAAAGGTATTACAAATTCCAATCTTTAGAAATGCCGTGTTTGTCCTTTTTTGAATCTCCGATTGGGTAGCGAAAGTAATTAGATTTCAATCCTTTTTAAAGCATATCGGAGTTGCCAAACGTAGCCCCAAATAAATTAAAAAGACATTTTTCGTTGAACGCATTAGAAGGCGCTCCAAAAGCATAAACTTTGAAAAATCTAGTCGAAATATGCATAACAGTACATAAATTTATCACAAAACTCTCGCTTTGCACAAATTTGATAAATTAAAGAAATATGAAATAAGAACAGCGAAATGTGCAAATTTAAAATGGATTAAAACTGTCCTATATTATGGTTACTTCGGGGCATCCAAAAGTATGTATTCAGAAAAATATTGTGGCTGCTAAGTACAGAAAGGGAATCAATTCAAGCGATAACTTCTACTGCTATGAGGATTCAAAACGCGAGGACAAAAACGGTACCGAAAAGGATTCAATAATTGTCAAGTCACCATTGAACAGAAAATTTTGGAATACTTCTCTATGCAAGCCTTCTTAGCAGGTGACCCGCACATTTTTCAATCGGGTCTTCTAGAGACCCAATATAAAAAATAATGGATCAGGTTTTCGTGAGTTTTTCTCTTCGATTCTCACGATGCAAACTGCTGGATTCTTATTTTGATCGAACAGATTGTATCATAACTATTATTTTCGAGGATCACTCTAAAATGGGATTAATTTAGTCAGAATTTGACCCTAAAACGATGATTCTAAAATTCTCATCATAATGAGAATGTATTGTTTTTATGTGAAAGCTGACTATCACGGATTTCTCTAAATCTACACGTTTGAAGACCCCCGAAATCCGAAAAAATAACGGTTTAAGGATGGTGTCTGTCTGCCTGTCGTTGTCGTTGTAGTTGTCTGTATACTGGATAACTTTTGAAAGACTAGTCGGATTTTATTGTGCTTTGGCACACAGTTTTAGACCAAAAAGAAAGTTCTAGTTCGTTAACCAGCTATTTTGGATAAAAATTCAAAAAGTTAGAGTATTTTCAAAATTTTTGAGACTATTTTTTTCAAGATTTAAAAATTCTATGTACGTCTATTCGTATTATTTGGAATGTCAAAGAATTTATCCTTACGACTTTTTTTTATAAAAAGAAAATTATCAGAGTTATAGCATTTTCAAAATCAACAAAAAACGAAAATGTACATTTTAAGTTAAACAACGCACGATATGAAAAAAAGTAAAAAAAAAAACGAAAAACGATGCCTTTTGAAAGCCCTGCAAGATTATCATAATTTTTTTAATTTTCTTGAAAAATTGAAAACTCAAATTTTGATCTCACAAAAAATAATGAAAAATAAAACATTCTATTTTGCGGTCAAACTATGCAAGATACGAAAAAAGATGAATCAGCGAAAAGTATGCACCCAAAAAAGATCTACAAATTTATTATTAATTACTGTTTTACAGGACACATAGTTTTTGTTTTATTCGTAAAAAACAACACAAAAAATTAAAAAATTAAACTTTTGGACGAACGTCACAAATTATAAAAAAATTGAATGAAGAAAAGTTGTACATCAAAAAAAGAGCAACAAATTTGCTTTCAATAATTTTTTAAAGGAAGTGTAGTTTTGATTGTAATCGTAAAAAATATCATTAAGAATAAAAAATAAAATCTTTTGAATAGATCTACAAATTTTTTTATCAACTCTTGTTGTCAAAATAAAATAATAACTTTTTGGAAAAAGGAAACAAGTTACAATAACATTTTATTTAACAAATTTTGTCGCCCAAATTATATCTACAAATTTGCTTAGAGCCACTTTACGCTAGGGTTGCGTATTTTTAGTTTAAATCGTAAAAAATAACATTGAAAATAATCCAATAAAACTTATGGAAAAACGACACAAGTTGCAATAAAATGTTTAATAACAAAATTTTTTTTTATAGGATGCGCACATTTTTTTAAATTGTAAAAACGAGACAATGAAAATCCTTATGTTTCAATATCAATGCATATTGTGAATTGTAATAATATAAATTTATTTAAATGATACATTTTTCAGGTTAACTGAAAATAATATTTGATGTAAAATAAGAAAGAAATATTACAGTAATCATGATGAATAAAATTTATCATGATTTGATATAAAAGTGTTGAACATAATGTAGAAAATTTAAGATTTAGGACAAAATCGAGTGCGAAGCACGAGATACGAGATGAGAATGGGTTCGTTAAAGCCGAAGGAGCTTTGACAAAAGAGAATTCACATAATCACCAAATTACAGCTGTCTATGTTTTGACCTTCAATTTAAGAAGGTCTGTGCACAAATGTGGGGGAAATACAAAGACTGAGCGTGAGAACCAACAGTCGCGCGCCTTAGGCGCGCTCAAACTTGCGAGCGAAGCGAGCTGCGCCCACAGCGCGCGATTAGAATGTGCATCAATGAAAATGCACTAGCAATCAGTAAAAAATCACTGAGATTTTCAGTCATGTAACTGAAATGTCGGAAAAATTTAAGTGTCTTTTCACTGATTGCCAGTTGATTTTCACGGATTAAGAACGTGAGAGGAGAGTCACTGAGAATCAGAGAATAATCACTGATTCAAGTTTGGAGAGATAAAGCATTCCTTTATAATTCACTTGTAACATTTGATCTGACTTTGGTTTATAAACAATATTCTACACACACGGAGAAACATGGATGTTCAAAGTTAGAGGGTTACAATTTAGAGAGACAGTCCGTTCTTCTAGATGGTCTAAAGAGCTTTTTTCCACATGTTATAAGAAGGTCTGCCTGTTAAAAGAAGGTTAGACTCACTATCAGGGATAATTAAGGTATCCTTTCGGGATGGTCAATACCCTCACAACAAAATGATATCCTTGGCATATCCCTAGGATATCTCGGCAGGATATGTGATATCCTGAAAAATGTCCCATAAATCTCCCAGGATATCCGTGGCATGTTCCAGGGATATCGAGATTTCCGCTCCGATGGATATCGTGACAGGATATCCTGACGATATCCCGTACGGGATGTCCATAGGATATCCAAATACTATAGTAAAATGTCCCACGAATATCCCGATATAAAAATAAAAAATCCTTCTGATATTCTAATATATTAATAGTGGGTTTCCATTCAAGAAATAAAAAGGAATATAATAAGAACACCAATTTTATTGCTTTTAAGAAATTTTTAATGTATATTTTACATTATAATATATATGTGAAATATGTATGAAAGCTCGCTGGAGGTTAGATTTGTATCCGCGGATATCTCTGTGGCAATAAATAAAACTCATGAAAAATTTCATAAAATTTTTAATGTTCATTTAATTAATTAATTTGTTCATGTTTTACATTAACTTTTTATTATTACCTATTTCAATTTTATTTATATTACTATTTGAAAAGCAAACCTTCCATCCACTGTTCAGCGATCACTATTTCTGTTTTAACTAATTGCTTTTATTTTTGATTTCATTGAATAAAAATATTTGTTCATTACTTTTGTTACTAATGATTTGATTTCTATTGTAAACCCGATTATACTTGTTAAACTATACAATTATACATTTTGTGCACTTTTGAGGTTAAGTTGACTGTAATGTAGAAAAAGCCGAGAAACTTCTGATCTTTTTAAACCTTCAGCTTGCATGCATGAATTAATTGAAATATATGCATATAGAAAAGCAAAATAAATACACATACCCATACAATATTATCTAAATTTAAACACGGAACAAACAAATAATCACCTCAAAATTCTGACACTTAAAATAATTTTGCAAATAGAGTCAAACGACCTATATGGTCAACAACAAATCACAAGTGTTGAAAAAAACCAGACTGACATACTATCTTCGATTATTATTTGTAGCTCCAGGAAAATATTTTTTGTGAAATATTTATGCGAGTTTGTTTATTTAAAGCACAGAGAACATAAATTATTTGTAAAGGGTAAATACATGAATTTCCAGGATTAAAAAAATTGTATAATTACGATATCTTGGGGACATCCTTGGCATATCCTGCATTTTAAATATGGGACATCGTAAGAATATTCTAGGATGTCCCGAATTATGGAATTTGAGATATCCCGGACTACAAAAATTGGGACATTGATGGGATATCCTCAGCATATTCTGAGATATCTTGGGGACATTCCAAGGATATCGAGATTTCCGCCCCGTAGGATATCATTCGTGATGTCCCTGGAAACTCCTGGGATATGCCTGAGATATCGTGGGAGCTAAATGGGATATCCCATCGATATACCTTGCTGTGAGGGTACGATCATCTTGTTTTCACTCATTTCGACCATCCACGGAAGAGCAAATGACCCATCGCGGAGGGTCAACCTGATTAGTTACCGTTGGCCTGTTTATTTAAAATGATTAAATGTGTAAGTCAAATGTTCACAACAAATAACGTATGTAAAGTACATAAAAATATTAGAAATGATTATAAATTCAAATTTAAGACAAAAAAGATATTCCTTTCTTTAAAATTAAAATCGCCAATTAACTATTTCGGTTGTCGACGCGATGAATGCAGTGTGAAAGGATGTACAAGAGTTGGGAGCTCCGTGGTTCAGAGCATTTTCGGAGTGAAGAATGTCATTGAGCTGTTCAGCGTCACATTCGCTGTTTATTGAACTTGAACATATTTTTAATAAGTTTAAACTGCTTTTTGATAGTTTGAACATGCGTGGAGAGTGAAGCGCATAAGAGAGAACATGACGGAAAGTGAATTAAGTTTATTCTTTTGAATTTTCAACGTTAAATTTGATGCTTCCAAGGGATCAAGGATAAAGACGTAACTGGACGCTCAGCCATCAATGTGTTGTCACCGTGTCGTTTCAAACTGAAACGTACCAAAAATTTCAGCATTCATTGACGATGCAGAAAGTAATGAGATGTGGGATATTGGTTTCTGAATTCACCACAATGTTTGAAATCTTACAATTCAGTGCAGTACTGTGACGCTGCGTCGTGTCCTTATCCCTTCGTGCTCCAAACATATTGTCAATGTGCAATGTTTTTGCATATCAAGTTGTGTCTCACACACCTTGCTATACATAAAGTATAAAAAATGATTTCAGAATTTATGTATATCATGTAAAATTTCAGGTTTTATAGGTTTCACTTAATTTTATAATTTCCAGTCTCTTATAACGGACTGGAATAAGTAGGAAAAGGACAACAAAAATAGAAAATTTAGGATAATCAAATCGACTCCCTAAGATGGCTAGGTTGACTGTCCGAGGAAATCAAGTCGACTATCTTAGATGATCAAATCGATCCTCTACGATGAGCGATCGACCCTTTGAAATGATCAATTACACCTTCTGTGATGACCAGTTCGACTCTCTATGACGTTCGAGTCGACCGTCCGAGGTGATTAAGTCGACACTCAGAGATGATCGATTTGAACCTCTTGTTTTAACCTTCTAGAGATATTCGCTTTAGCCATCTTCAAGGGCTGTCCTATAGTTGACCCTCCAATATAGTCTGTCTGAACATTTAGATGGCCAAACTGGCCTTCCATTTTTCTCCGTGCATAATTTGACATTTTTTAATATTATTTTTTAACTTTGTGGGGAGATTTCTTCATTGATGAAAGTAACTTTCGAGCCTCCATAAAAAGCCTTTTGTTGATTGGGCCTAATTCGCACAAAATCATTTTCTTTCGTCCTGTATACAACACGTAATGTTCTTGAAGGATCATACAGTCCACGAAGCTTATTACCTTCCATTATTCCAACGACCTCGCCATTTTTGTCCAATACAGCAGGAAGTATATTGTTTGGTAATATTCTCCGAAATTTTGTCTTTACGAATCTTATATAAAGACCTAAACTGGCAGGAATGGATAAGCTTCGAAATACGAGTGCACGCTCATTCTGACTAGAAGGTTCGGTAGGAGAAGTTAGTACGCTTTTAGGTAAACGGTCAGAATGCGAAGGTAACTCTGTAACATGAAATGTAGATATGCATGAGTTTTTTTTATCTGGCTTATGTCACTCTATTTTTATCGGGTGACGAACGAAAATACGCACGTCGGATCCATAATTAATTATCTTTTTACAGATTTTAGTGTTTAATAGCCCCGAAATTTGACAAAATACTCATACTTTCGCTCGAGCACGAGTGCCCGTCCGTTCGTCGTATACTATTCAGATAGATATTCATTATTCAGTTAAATTAAAATATAAAATTTAAATATTTTAGATAAGCGTATGTTGCCTTCTTTGGCTATTTTTTTTGACGAATTTAGGATTGTACATGGTTTCTATCTCTCCTCACTAGGACCTGTGGCGCACATTGCATTTTTGACTAGAGGAGCATTTGCAAACATTTGTTTACCTCTTTGAGCGAAGCAGAGCGATTTAAATAACGGCTTTCTATGGACGAACAAATTACAGATCGTTTTTCCTCAACAAGATCATCAACGCTACTAATCTCTTAGGGCCATCTATAAACTACGTAACAGTTTTTTTAAGGTGGAGGGGTTCATAAATATATTAGGATCTGTTACATGGAAAGGAGGAGGTGTAAAACTGAAAAATTCACGCAATATTTTAAACAAATCAAACCTGTTTTTGAATAGGATAACTTCATGCGGTTATTTTCAATATAACACAAATGACTCTGGGTTCCAACCAGCGTTCTCATTTTAGTACCACACGAGACTGGTTTCTGAGTCTCATTTTAATATCTGAAATTAACCCGGAATTAATACTTTGTTTATTTAGTGTTAGATTTCGTGATCTACTTTTATTATAGATTTGAAAACAAATGAAACAGGAAGTAAAAACATCTAAAACCTTTAGTAAAGTGTTTCAATCTAAATTAATTAATTATTAATTTAAATTGTTGTGAAAAATATAAAATTAGGTGATGTGATCAAAGATTTGAGAACATTGTATAACCACTTCTTATTATATTGCTTGACGTTAATTGTGATCGTAATCTTCACTTTGAAATAAACTTTAGAAACATAAAAAATATTAAATAATTGGAGATAATATGGTGTCTCGGGTATTAAGTGGCTAAATTATATTCAATCAGAAATGGCTGAAAATATTTGGAAACAATACCTAAAATCCGCCGGGGGGGGGGCAGTTTTTAATGACTTGTTAAATTTAGGAGGCGAGGGGTAAATAAGTGACAAAAAATGTGTTACGTAATTCATGAATGGCCCCTTATTTCCGCTTCTGAAATTTTCTAACGCAAGTAAATTTTAATTAATAATTTGATACATTTTTGAGTAGTAGCGTTCATTCATAGTATTCTACGCCATTCTAGTTCTTAAATTCAAACTATAATCTGCTTCTTATTTAAACATTGGACCCCCACTCACCCCTTAGACATCGAACGCCACCCACCCTCCAGACTAGGGGAACCTCCGCTCCTTTTGTTGCCTGCTCCCGTCGAATGAGTGCCACTGATTAGGGTGGAGTGAAAGAATTATTTTTTTTAAACTTGTCTTTAATGGGGTATGTGGATAAATTCTCGTGTTCTGTCAGGATCACCTGTGATTTTATTAAGATTTTTTGTATATCACGTTTAGCGCACATCGAGGGGTTCAAAGTGTTTATATTTTGAAAAATTAACATTTGTTTTCGATGGATGCAAAAGTTATGAGGAATTTTTTATAGTTGCAGTTTTTGATAACAAATAATAATGGAAAATTATATTTTCGAAAAATAAATTATGATTAAATTACTAATTAGGAGGTTTACCATGAGATATTCGAGGTCTGACATGAGGTCGGGGTGTGTCAGGAAGATGAGGTCCGTAATTAACAGATCCGTAAGAAGTATGTACGCCACTAGGTAAAGAGTCGAACTGCACACTCAAGTCTGTAACAGGATATAGAAATGGATGAATATTATTCCTTAGAATATAACTATATTAATTATAAAGCCTAAACAGAGGCATCAGGATCACATGTGAATTAAAAAAAAAACTGGGTACCACTTTTAGCCAACACAGAGAGCTTGAGGGTTTTTAAATTTTGCAAAAGTAAACATTTTCTCCATGGATATAACAATTATTGCAAGGTCTTGATGCGTACAGCCTTAGAATCAAAATAATAATATAGAATTATATTTAAAGCAAAATAATTTTTGATCTAGTTACTGACTAGGAGAAGCAGGAGAAAATCGAGTTTTTCCACTAGTATTAAGTCTGATACGAGATCGAGGTATGACAGGAGGATGAGGTCCGCCGTCAAAAGATTCGGAAGATGCATGCACGCTATTATGCAAAGAGTTGACGTGTGAACCTAATTCTGTAAACAAAGAATAATAGAAGTGTATGAATTTTAAGACTTAAAATATGTATTAATCAGAAATACTAAATAGAGGAATACAATATAATCCAAAGCAGGTGACTATCTTAAACGTTGTGACGCTGCAAAATATTCGTAGATCACAAATTCGAAGAAAAGGTAGGATGCTCCGCGGGCAATAAAATTCTCTGCCGGTACAAGTAAAAAAGTTTTTTTAGCTATTTTTAAAAAGGTAATTCAGCATGGTTGTTATGATCATAGTGCACTGATGATTTAACATTATATACTACACTTATTAATATACATATATTCATTATAACAAAAATTGTACAAGAGGTTTTGCCAAACAATTGAGAAATTTGGACTATTTTTGTTGTTGTATTATATTACCATAATCAGGTAAGAATCTCAGTCTAAATATTTAAATTTATTTTCCTCGTCGCGATAAACACTGAAAAATCCACACAAG
>CAKNWT010093543.1:0-15801 GCA_932066315.1 Andricus coriarius | reverse complement strand
GGTGAAAATAGTGGAACGGATTCGGAAACACGAATCAGACAAGTAGCGCTATGAACTTGCGGTGGTAGCCTGGCACATTAGTTTCCCCCCTTGCCCGCCTTTCCCCGTGCCAACAATTTTCGATTACGTACCATATTCTCTACGATGCTGCCTTTTCTTTTAATTGATATCTGCTCCGAAAAGATCATATTTCATTGGTAAAAATAACTGTACACATTAAAATGATCACAAAATCATAAATCAGAACGGTAAAAACGTACAAACAACTTATCGGACGCAGCGAACAGGGCGGACAGCGCCATTTTCAGGATTTTCAGATATGGAACAATCAAACGGAAGTGACGCGTTCGGGCGCGAAACATATTCAAATATCATTGGTGGTGCCGTTCGCCATTTTATTGCCTGGCCAAATTTTCGTGTTACCGGAAGTCCCATTGAGAGGTTCACCCCCATGCTTAATCATGATTAACTTGCGAAAAGTTTGTTCATGAATATTTAAACTCTGGTTAGAAATCCGTATACCCCGTTTGCAATAAAATCTAGTTTCTGCGTATATCTGTTGTAACGGCGATTCTGATTGGCTGAGTCACAAAACTTGTGTTCGCGCGCCAAACCAAATATGCCTCTGACCTCGCAAATTACGCATTGTTTACTTGCTTTGCCGAAGCGTCTCCAAAATAACATTAATCAAAATAATTAAGTAAAGTGGTGTTTTCTAAAGCGGAAGGAAAAGAAAACATATTATTTTGAGAACATATTTCAATTTTAACCTTATTTCACACTATATAGGTACTGCCGCACTCCACTTTAACCCTGAAATACCACACTTCAACTTAACATATGTAAATGGCACACAAGTGCAAATTGTTTTTTTTTTTTGCAATATTAATATTAAATATTTAACATATTGAACATATAATAAACATCTAGCATATATTGCGCATATTTAACATATATATTTAATATAGTGGGGATAAGCGGCTGCAGCTGTGCCTGTGTAAATGACCTCCGTGAAGATAGCACTACATTTTTAAAAAATATGTTTTTTATATATGGAATCGTTTGGAATTGTTTGGAAAAAAAATGTTATCGTTTGGACGATAATATCCAAAAAGTTATCGGCTTTTCCAAAATGGTGTGCTAACTTCACACTTGCACTGCACTTTTAATATTTTCCAAAAATTTCTTGATGAATCGTTTGTAAATCGTTTGGAAACGTTTGGAAACCAAATTTTATCGTTTGGACGCGAAAATCCAAAAAGTTATTGATTTTTCAAAAAAAGTACTTGCACTACAAATTACAAATTAAAATTTTTTTTCTTTGCCAATCGTTTGGAAATCGTTTGGATTGTGTTGGAAATCCATCATCAGCCATGAATAATTATAAATAATAGGGTAAAACTAACTTTTTTAAAACAAACCTTCCTAACCTCTCACCTGAAGTATAAACACTGTAACAGCTGTAAGTACGAGCCGTAAGTCACGCCGTCTGTTGTAACGTATGCCGTAAGTCACAAGTCGCGACGTCATACAGCAAGATGTCTGCATGCCGAGGGCCAAGCAATAATACCAATTGCATGGGATGAAACTTTGTTTTTCTAATATCTTGGCAAAAAATAATTTTTCACCATAAGTACATTTGGATATCGTTTCTTATTTTTCGAAATCCATTAAATTAAATAATAAAATCGGTGCAAACAAAAAATTACCCATGTTATTATTGAATTCAATAGTTTCATAAAAAAAAAATAATATCCAAATACACTTATGGTGAAAAATAATTTTTTTCTTATTTAATATAAAAATAAGGTTTTGTCCCTTGCAAATTTTATTATTGTTTGGCCCTCGACGGCTCAGCGTGCAGACATTTTGGATTTCTCACGCTCAACCTGAAATACCTGATAGATGTCACTGTAATGCGCGCTAGTTGTTCAAAATTATAATTTCAGATGAAAGATACGTAACCGTCCGCGAAGAAATAGATCTAATGCGAGAAAAAAACCATTTTTAGTTTTTTACACCAATCTATAGTTTTTGGTAATAGTAAGTAAGTGTAGTGGCGTAACTAAAAACTTGCTACATGTTGTAGGAGGTCCGTTTGAAATTAAAAAAGGTCGATTTATATCTTGCTTTTAGTAGCGTAAGATAACAGTATAGTCTAGTATATTATTTTTGCTTCTCAATATAGGAGCCCCCCCCCCGGCGGCAAAGCGTGGTTTTGCTTCACAGTAGTTACGGCACTGAAATTTAAAAAAATGAAATTGTCGGAAATTGTCTTATAATTTCTTATCTTTCCTCATAATATTATTTGAAACAATTATTATGAATAAAAACATCGAATAACGTCTATTTCATACTTCAATACTATTTCTTATTCCTCATAGAAGTAGCTTTGTAATAGTAACGATTTCGAACAAATTTTAATTCGTTTAATTAAACGTTCCTCAATTTAAAAATGTCTAATACAGTACCCTCTCACTTATCGCGACAGGTTGGGACTAGGATTCGCGTTAAGTGAGTTCCCTCACTATATCAAAAATCGGTTTTTACTTGGTATTTTTCCTCATATCTGATTGGTTTGATAAAATCGAATCTATTCAAAAACGTTAATGTCAAAATTTGACAGTTGAGTAAACTAGTAGGAGAATATTCAGAGGTTATTATACTAATTTTACCTACGAATCCTAAAAAACTTAACGTTGTTTTACAAGTGTTCTTTAAAAAAAAGTTTAATGTTTATTGAGAATTCTGGATAGGCAGGCATTTAAGTTTTTTTTTTCTTTTTTGGTCTAGAATTGCTAGCCATTTATGAATTAGGTACTTAAAATTAAAGAAAGAATCAAGTATTAACCTCTTAAGTAGGTTACATTGAATGACAATATTTAGAGAGAAAAAATATTTTTACGCGCGAGCATTTTGTTTGATGCGTGCGCTTACATGTGTCGGCAGTGGGAGCAAAGCAAGTAGGGGAAGTCGCGATATCTGGGAGTGCGATAAGTGGGAGGGTACTGTACAATGTTTTAAGCAATTGTCCGGGCGCGTGTGAGGGTATGTGTGTGAATATCACACTTTTTTGTTCAATGTTTTTTGACGAATAAAACAAAAACTATGTGTCCTATAAAATAGTTATCAATAACAAATTAGTAAATCTTTTTTGGGTGCATAATTTTCTTGAATTATCTTTTTTTGTACTTTGTATAGTTTGACGGTTAATTTTCTTTTTAACGAAAAAAGCCGTGAGGATAAATTGTTCGAGTTTCCAAGTACTGCGAAGAACCGTACGTGAGAAATCCAAAATGTCTGCACGCTGAGCCGTCAAGGACAAAGCCTTATTTTTATATTAAATTAGAAAACAATTATTTTTCACTATAAGTGTATTTGGATATTATTTTTTATTTTTTTATGAAACTATTGAATTCAATAATAAACTGGGTAATTTTTTGTTTGCACCGATTTTATTATTTAATTTAATGGATTTCGAAAAATAAGAAACAATATCCAAATGTACTTATGGTGAAAAAATAATTTTGCCAAGATATTAGAAAAACAAAGTTTCATCCCATACAATTGGTATTATTGCTTGGTCCTCGGCATGCAGACATCTTGCTGTATCACGTCACGACTTGTGGCTTACGGAATACGTTACAACAGACGGCGTGACTTTCGGCTCGTACTTACAGGTGTTACAGTGTTTATATTTCAAGTGAGAGGTTAGGATGTCTGTTTTAAAAAACTTAGTTTTGCCCTATTATTTTCCATTATTCATGGTTGATGATGGATTTCCAAAACAATCCAAACGATTCCTAAACGATTGGCAAAGAAAAAAATTTGTAATTTGTAGCAAGTACTTTTTTTTTGAATAATCAATAACTTTTTGGATTTTCGCGTCCAAACGATAAAAATTGGTTTTCAAACGATTCATCAAGACATTTTTGGAAAAGATTAAAAGTGCAGTACAAGTGTGAAGTTAGTACACCATTTTTGAAAAGCCGATAACTTTTTGGATTTTATCGTCCAAACGATAAAAATTGGTTTCCAATCAATTCCAAACGATTTCCAAACGATTCCTTATAAAAAAAAACATATTAAAAAAAAATGTAGTGCTATCTTCACGGAGGTGTGTAAATGCTAGCAAAATAAAAATTTTTCAGGTATAAATTCGCACCAGTGTACCGTTTGAGGGTTAACTCAACTTTGAGGTTATGTTGAGCCCCGTTAATCGCTGATTGAGTCGATAATCGGCCAAAAATTGCCGATTATGTTACACAGCGATTAAGCTACTTCAATCATCGTTTAAAAGATAATGGAACGCAATGTACTGCTTAAATAAAGTTAATCAAGGATTAAAATGTTATCACGGTTGGTGGAATCGACCCTATAATCATAAGAAAACTATTTTATTCAGAGATCGGATTTTTGGCACGATAACAGCTTTAAGACCTTTTTTTCGATTGTTGGCGCAATTCTTAACTGATTTTCATGAAACTTGATAGCTGGCTGACCAACCTCTATAAAATAAGTTTCAGAATGATTGCCTTAGAAACTGAAATTAAACCCCCAAAAACCAGAAAAAGAACCAATTTTCGACAAGTGTCCACCGCGGCAACCTAATTTATCCAACTGATTGACACCAAATCTTAACGAGAACTCAACAGCAACAGATTCTTGATACGCATTTTAGGAATTCTTAATATCTTGAATATTTTTTTAAAAATGATTTTACGTATTTAGTGTAAAAAATAAACATTCTGAATTAATCTAAATGGTAAAATTTTAAAAACTATTCAAGATATCGAAAATTCTTGCAATGTGTTTTGAAAACATGTGTTTACTGACTTCTCATTAAAATTTGTTGCAAATTAGATGGGTAAATTAGACTGCAGATGTGAAAAAGTTAATTTCTTCACAATCATTCAACAATAGTGAATTTTTTATCCGAAATCTTTGTATAATATTTGACCTAGAAATCTATAGCCACATGTTTTTATGTGTTTCAGAAAAATACGATCAGGGACCTGACCGAAACTTTCGTTCCATTTCGTTATTGATAGAAAAAAATTATTTTTTACTAAACTTTGATCTGATATCTCTTGATTCGGACAAAAGTAGATAATATCTGAAATTACATTAATTTTTGGATCAAAATTACTCTGTTTAACTGGCAGTAACGAAATGGAACGAAAGTTTTTCGGGTCCCTGAATACAATATCTAATAATTTCAAACTTTAGTTAATCATATTATATATGAAAAATAGATTTTTTCATCTGTACTCACTCATATGTTCAACCGATTGGTACCAAATTTTAACAAGAAGTTTGAGCAATAGATTCTCGGTACATATTTCAGGACTTTTCGATATCCTTGATAGTTTTTAAGATTTGATATATTCATTGTAACAAATAAAAATTAAAACGTCATCAAAAAGTCGCTCTAATGTAGAAAACTAGATTCTTACATCATTAGTATAGTGGTGCAATTTAATAATAAATTTTACAGTTCTTTAAATTTCAGAATAAACTTTTGCATTTGAAAATATTCAATATAAAAATAGAATAAAACCAATCATTGAATTTTGCAGTGTTATGTTTATATTATTATATTAAAATATAAAATTATGCTTTCTTATATATGTCATGCTGAATGTCCTGCCCCCTTCCATTTGTAGATATGATTTTTAGAGATGGTAACACTGTCGAATACGCACATTGGTTTTATTTTATTTTTAGTAAATATTTTCAATTGCAAATCTTTATTCTGAAATTTAAAGAATAGTCAATTTTATTAATTAATTGCACTACTATGCTAATAATGTCAAAATCTTGTTTTCTACATTAGAGTAACTTTTTGATGTCTGACGTATTCGACCTTTTTTTAAATAATTTTTTATTTCATACCTTTCAGTTCATAAGATACATAAGCGCAGAATAAATATCAGTGCTTTCGATTTATAATCATTTGTATGTATTTTACTATTACTATTATAATTTATTATTATGTATACGAATTTCAATATTCCATAATTAATTTCAAGGCCCCTTTAAGAAAAACGCCACCCTATAGAATTTCCCACTGGAAATGGGATATGGTTGTATTTTGTTCACACAATTAAATGAAAGGTTTACTGGAAATGGGAATGATTGTATTTTTACTTTTCACATAATAAAAACAAACCTTACTGGAAATGGGATGGGGTTGTATTTTAACTTTTCACATAATAAAAAGAAAGGCTACTGGAAAAGGGATAAGGCTGTGATTATACTCACGTCTACCCTTTTTTCCAATACTAAAAATGTGATATTGTTGTATTTTCACTTTTCACATAATGAAAAGAATCATTATTGGAAATAGGAGATGGTTGTATTTTCACTTTTTGCATAATGAAAGGAAAGGCATCTGGAAAAAGGATAAGTGTGTGTTAGGCTACTGCAAAAGAGGTAGGGCTGTGATGTCACTCACACCTACTCTTTTTCCCGTGCTAAAAATGTTATATCTCACTCAAACTTATCTTTTTCCCGTTTTGTTGGCCCCTGAGAGCTGGTAAAAAATGTTTTATTCCTTTTTTTTTATTCTTTTTATATCTTTTATTCATGGTGAACAAAGCTTAAACTCGTGTAGTTTTCGCAATAAATATAAGAAAAAAACGGTTTTTTTTTTAAACCACAATTTAATTTATTATTTTAATTCAATTCGCGCTCAGTCACTTAATTTTGGGAGTTTCGTGATAAAATTGACAGAGATTACGCCTTAAACTGTTCTTAGAGTAACTGTGTAGGTTAAAAGTTCAAATGTTTGTATCAAATAAAGTTAATAATTTTTTTTCATCACATTGCAAAAATTGGGCATTGATACTTTCCATCGCTTGGAGAGTCGAGCGAATGTTGAGCAAGCTAAAAGTTCCTGCGGGAAGGTTGTTCAAAAAGGAATAAAGAAGTTTTCTGGAAAACATTACTCGACCGAATGTTGAGCAAGCTAAAAGTTCCAGCGGGAAGGTTGTTCAAAAAGGAATAAAGAAGTTGTCTGGAAAATATTACTTCGATTGATTAAAAGGTTAAAAAACTATGATTGTTTTACTTAAAGTGCGGTCGGTTCTCGCGCGTAGACAAGAGCGTCCGCACTCAGGTAATCGAGTGCGACCAGCAGCTCGTTTAAAGCAATGAAAATTAAAAAAGTACTAAAAAATAATGATTTCTTATGAATATATTTGATTTTAGTTTTTAGCATAATTGACTGCTACATACAATAACATTAGAAATACATTATGAAATAGATAAATGTACTTTAATCATCATCAGATGAAAGAACAACATCATTGACTTCGTTGTGAAAGACTGACCTTAATAAGTACTGTTTCCCTTATTTTAAAGTTATTAAATTTAAATTTCTGTCATCATTTTTTCCTAAGCTTAAACAGTAAAATCGAATATATTGATGAGAAAACACAATTTCTTAGTACTTATTTATTTAATTTTCATTGCGTGCTTTCAACGAGCTGCCGGTCGCACTCGATTACCCGAGCGCGGGCGCTCTTGCTTACGTGCGAGAACCAACCCCACCCGATTTGAAACAAATCATAGTTTTTTAACCGTTAAATCAATCGAAGCAATATTTTCCAGAAAACTTCTTTATTCCTTTTTTAATAATTTTTCCGCTGGAACTTTTAGCTTGCTCAAAATTCGCCCAATTTTTGTAGCGTGATAAAAAACAATTATTACCTTTTTTTGATGCAAACATTTGAACTTTTAATATGTACATAAGAACAATGCAAAGCGAAATCTCTGTAAATTTCATTACGAAATTCACAAAATTGAATGATTAAGATTTGGTTTGATGAAAACATGTTTTTTTTTTCTTCGTTCTATTTATTTCTAAAACTACAAGAGATACAACCTTTTTCACAAGGAAAAAAATATGTGAAATTAAATTTTCTATTCAAACATATGTTGTTTTAATAGTTGAAATGAGAAACATTTTTTGCAAGCCCTCAGGTGCCAACAAAACTGAGTGCTAATTCGCCTATGTTACTCTGGCTATAAGTATCTGCATTAAAAAAAATTATTCCGAGATGTAAATTCTATTAAAAGTTATTTCACTATAACTTTTGATAGAATTCTTTTTGCTTTGCGTATTTGACTAAAAATTATTCAGGATATTGAAAATTCTTGTAATACTTATCGAGAAAATGTTTCTCATAATTTTCATTACGATTTGATGTCAATCGCTTGGATAAATTAGTCTGCAGAGGTGAGTCCCTATCGATCTAATGTCACGGCAATTCGTTGACACGCATGGATGCATTTCAGGCAATGAACCAGTGAAAGATCGGCACCTCTTAGAGCACCGATGATCAGTACAGCTAGCTCAAGCGAAATTCTAAAGTTGGTGCAAAATCTCGAGGCCATTTCTGATCACTTTTGTGACGTTTCTCGACAGAAATCGTCAGGAATAGTAAGAATTCATGAGAAAGTTTCAGAAATCGTCAGAGCTTGGGTTCGAAGGATAATCCTTTTATTAGGGGTCCAAGAATAGAATGCCATAAAACCTAATCCCTTTTATATTCCCAGGTTATTCATATTATTTATTTATGCATATTATCTTTTTTCTTATATTTAATTATTAATATTTATATATTAATGAAATGACTGAAGGTGAATCTGAAAATTTCGTTCGTTTTGACGTATCTCTTTCTCTCTACAAGATGTATTATATTTATCCTAGTTTAAAATTTTTTAGGACAAATTTGAGGTATCTGAAATCGTCATAACCCGTAGGTCAGGATGTTCAGGAATCTTTAGAACTTCTGACCATTTGTGACGATTCCTGACTTTTTTTTTAGTAGGGGATTGCAACTCGCACAAAGAAAAATCTCTGAATCGCCTAGTGAAAACAATCTGAAAGCTTAAGGTTTCCTTTTTCAAGCTTCCACTTTTACCTGTTCCCAGAAAGAGGGTGACGTTAGGAAAAATCTGAAAAAATTCACAGATATTCTTTCAACATTCTTTAATGACATCTCAAAATTCTGAAATATTCAATAATTTACTTTTTACGGGGAGTTATTTACAAATAATTTATCTTAAGAACGAATGAAGATAGAAAGCCGTTTAATGGTTCCAAATGTGTACTTTTGTGATGAGACTGCAGTGCAATAATTAAATTTATGATAAAATCATTGCTTGCCTCTGGTGTTAATATTGTCATTGAAAGGGTACTTTTTTCTACTACTTGTCCTGCTGGGCCGGACCACGCGCCAACATGATTCCAAATTCTGCATTCCGCGATTCCAAATTAATGGAGTAATACCGGGATGGCAAGTATGTTCGTTGCAGATACTTTGTTCCTCGTCGACAGTTCAAAAGACTAAATCTTTCGGATAAGACGTTTGTATCTACATCGGAATGCATTCTTCTTAAATGTTACGTCCTGAACGCGGCTCTCTGGCAGGCCCAAGTATGGGTAGATCAAAGTGTCGTATAGCACTCGAGGCTACATAACTCCGAGGTGCCAATCTTTCACTGGTTCATGGTCTGAAATGCACCCCAGCGTGTCAACGAAATGCTGAGACATTTGCGGGGAAAATGCAAATATTCCGTTAACGTAATTGTCCTTCTGATCGGTGCTCTTGGAGGTGCGAAACTATAACTGGTTCGTAACCTCAAAACCATCCCCGCGTGCTAAAAGCGTGCTAAGGCACTTGCGAGTTGGATGCAGGAAGCTGTCATCCTTGGGTCGCTTCGTGTGCTCAAAACATATGAGGGTTTCGCCGGCCTGTCGTTGTGATTTCATCGTGTCCTGTGACCACCCATCTCACGGTTGTGAGACGTGGCCATGAATGTGATTCACCGCGGTCCTACTGGCAGCCGGTGTCATTTTTTAGATGGCACTTGCTCCCAGTGAGACCCTGCGGTGGTTGTTTATATATATAATTAAAAAATAAGGTTCAACAACCACTCCAGGGTCTCACTGGGAGCAACTGCCATCTAAAAAAATAATACCGGCTCCCAGTAGGACCGCGGTAAATCACATTCATGGCCACGTCTCACAGCCGTGAGATGGGTGGTCACAGTATATATTTGTCCAAGTTTCAGATCTAGGCGTGAGGGACGGTCATGGTTTGTTGAGGGCTTAGGGTCTTCTGGTACTTCCATAGGATTGGGTTATAGGGGGATTCCTTGACGGGATTGCCTAATTGCACGAAATTAGTAATGACTCATGACTAGTCACAGCTTAATTTATTCAATTAGTAATAGCCAAGCTCAAAACTCTAGCTAAACCCAGAATTATTCCAAAATATCACATAACCTAGATTTTCGAAACCTAGCAGTAAATCAAACAAAAAAACTAGGCGTACATTCCCTTTTGTTTGCATCCACATCTTCAATTTCTCTTGTCCTATCTTCCAACTTGATATAATTCATATTTTTAACGACCATCGTGTTTAATCATCAAGCGTGATTTGGGATTTAAGCTTCCCGTTTTTCCGAGAATAAGTCGGCCAACTTATCCTCGGAAATTGGAACGTTTAAATCTCGAGCTCACGTTTGCAGCGAATTTATTTCGACTTTCTTTTTTTTTATTAAAGATGATTTTGACTTTTCGGTTGCTTGTCAGGAATAACAGTTGAATGTTGTCTCCTTCAAAGTTTTGGGAATTGGAATTCTACAATGACTTTGTATTTAGAAGGTTTCAAAGGTCTCAAAATGATAAAATTCTTGCGAGCAGGAGAAGAGCAAATTTTCGCCGAATCCCAACGGTTGGGAGGGCGGTCGACCAATGACAGAGCTCGATCGTCCTCCCCACCACTGGAAAGCACGAGAAGTTGCTCGACGGTTGCGAATCGCTAAAAATCGTCAGGAGCTTAGTTAGTAGCTTCTCGAGCGAGAAGCGGATCGGATCATAAAGAACGATTCACGCCGGCTAATTCGATTAGAGTTTGTACACCGAATATTATAATTAAATTCATGGTTCGCTTCTTAAATTTCGGCATCTTTTTGTTCCCACCAGTTTTCTTTTTCTTCCTTCTTGAGAATCATCAAATCGCGGTTTGAATTTTAGCGTCCAGCCAAATTTTTCAGGAGTCATCCAGGATCCAGAATCTTCAAGCTTCGATTGTGTCGAAAGTTTTCCATCAGCAGAGTCAGGTTAGTGATGAAGTGTCCGTCGAATTTTCATCATTTTATTTTTTACTTGGTCAGAAAATCTCGCGGACGAGTCGCATCTCGTTTCTCGGTAGTGCGTGACGCGATCGTGATTTCTTCCTTGTTCGTCCGCTTGGGGTCGCCGGACTGTCGACTGAAGCACCTGAGAAAGGGCTCGATTCCGGAGTTATTAGTTGGCCAATTTTAGAAATAATATTTTAGTTTATGAGCAATGCCATGTCAAATTTTCATATGCCATGTGATTTTCATACTATGAAGGTGTATTTTTAAAAACTATTCGTAATAAGACTTAGTTTTAAAGAAATATTTCAACACCAAACATTTTTGTTGACTCCCTGAATTTTCAAAAAAAAAAATGTTAATCTGTATTTCTAAAAACAATACATTTTTCATTTTTTTTATTTTTATTTGTAGATAACTTACAATTTCCTTTAAAAATTCAAGAAGTTTTTGAAATTTATTTTTTCAGAAAACATTTCTTCAAAACTTCGTCTTATTGCGAATAATATTTTTTTAAATATTGATTTGACCAAGAATGAAACTTTTAAGAACGGTAAAAAGAACTGAACGCTAGAGAACGACAACAGGGTCTATGGTTGTCTCTTTTTGTTTTTCTCTCTTTTTTCAATTATCATATATCTGTCTCTAATAAGCCATTTTACAATGTTATTTAGAAACATGTTTCTCTCATTTTAACTTCTTTTGTGCAATTATGTTACAAAAATTGACTTTCTTGAGGATTTGTTTTTAAAAAAGGATTTTTTAGAGAACATACTTCTTTCAAGTTTTCTTGTGCAATTTTGTTGTACAATTTGACTGTTTTAAACTTATTTCTTTTTTAAACGTGCTTTCGAATAATTAAAAAAAAATTTTTGATATTACAATTTTCAATTTTGAAGATCTTCTAATTTTTTTGAATTTTTCAACTATTGTAGGTTTTTTTCTTTTAACACCTAAGAGAACGTATACTAGAATTGTCATCAAAATTACAAACAATAAATCAAATTCTTCAGATGGTTTGACATGGAATTGCTCTTATACTTCTATCACTAATAGAATATCAATTATTGTTCTTTTATATATTCATCGTTATTTTTTGTAACATTTTTATTGTCATATTAAAAATTGCACAAACTAAATTCAGAAAACATTTCAAGTACATAATTTTTATTTCAAAAGCACGTTCTCGAAAATTTTATTTAATGTTTGAGAAACTTTTAATAATATTAAGATTAGATGCATTATTTATTTTAACATTTTATGCAAAATTATTATAATACTTTTAAATTAAATTGTGAAAATAATAAGCATTTTTTATATTATAACAAAAAACAATTTTACTGAAAATAAAATGGTACCAATTCTGAGAAATTATACGTGCGAGTTTTTACCTGAACACTTTTACGCGAGATCCAGCCAGGCTGAGCGGGGACGGTAACTAATCCTTTTATAGAGGTACATCGATGAAAAAAGCTGAGGTTGCACTTTTACGATCGACTCTCCATTTAACAAAATTGTCAGCTTTTGGAATAACAACGTTCAAAGACGATGGGCCACCTCTAAATATTGTTTAAAACTAAAAAAAGAATCTGGCTTTTACAATTGCTTAAACTGCCGTTATTTGCCTTTCGCTCTCAAGAAAACCAAACGTGTTTTTTCTGGTCACCCTATTCTACATACGCGTTCAGTATCATGTGTGCCATTTGTGATAGGAAGTCGACAAACGTGTGAACATAAGATATTTTATTTTGGCATATATATGGTACACTTACGAATGGAGTTGCGGTATACTACTTTTAATACCAATCCCAGCCTTAGAAATATTATGTTTCGCACAGATTAATGAGAATTGTGTGATTGTTCGTTATTTTCATGTACTGCATCGATGCGGGTGAAGCAGACTTTAAAAAAAAATTAAACTTTAAAGCAAGCGTTTGCAATTGGATCGGCATCATTTTCACCCCCTACCGAATTAGTCATTAAAAAAAATTCTCTTTGCCCCATTGCGCACTGACATCGCATGTCCCGTGAAAATGTGAGTGCTATATTGCGTAGCGTTTTTGACAGGTGAGGTTATTATTTTACCTTAGCAGATTAATTAAAAAAGATAGTATATTTGCTAAATACAAATACAATTGAGCGAACATAAGGCGATCATTGATTTTTATGAAATGTACAGAGGCGCATGAATATGCCCCAAATTCCCTATTACCTAAGTTTCATTTGACCAAAATTCAAGTTGCCGAAAAATCATTTACTATAATTTTTATTTTGTCGAATTGTCAACTCACATAACTTCTATTTGTCCTAACTACCAATTATCATGATTTCTATTATACCGAATTCTCATTCGGCATAATGTTCGTATTTTCAAATTTTTATTCACCATAATATTTATTTATCCTAATTTTAATTTAATCTAATTTCTGTTTTTCCGAATTTGTAGGTCATATAAATGTCATTTTTCCTAATTCCCACATAAAATTCATTTTCCCTAATTTTTATTTATCCTAATGTGTAGGTAACCGAAGTGGCATGCGCATTAAGTCAAGTTGAAAAAATGAGCATTTTTAAAAATAATACCTTTTTTAATTGGTTTCCAATAAATTATTCACAAATGTAACGGAAGAATAATATTGCTTATTTACAGAACACCCACAACCCATTTCCTCTCTTGCTGCTGATACATAATATCAGATAATATTTCGTATATGATAAGATCAAATAAAAATCAAACTATGCATTGTTTAAATTACTTTTGTAATTCCGTTTGCACTTGCCTTATCGTATTCTTCATATAGGCAGTTCTGCATCAATTCCTCGCGAATGTTTGCGAATTAGTACTTAGGACATGTTACCGACCGAACACATGAGCTGCATTTTGATTATGCATTTCCCAACAAAGACCTCATTTGAATTTCGCGCCTAATGTATTTGGCATCGTAGGAATTGTTTCACAGAGCCATCTTCACCTGACTTACCGGCCAGACTAAATACGTCTAGATGGGAAACAACTACTTCGAAACTGAACGGAAGTCTGGTAGGACAAATTAAATTTCTGTAAAATATGACAAATAGAAATTCGTCCAAATGAATATGATGTTATTTGTAAAATAGGAAAAATGACATGTATGTCGAATACAAATTCGGGAAAATAGAAATTAGATTACATTCAATTTAGGATAAATATAGATTATGGTGAATAAAAATTCGAAAATACGAAAATTATGCCAAATAAGAATTCGGTATAATAGAAATTATGATAATTGGTAGTTAGAACAAATAGAGGTTATGTGAGTCGACAATTCGACAAAATAAAGATTATAATAAATGATTGTTCGGTAACTTGATTTTCGGTCAAATGAAACTTAGGTAATATGGAATTTGGGGTATATTCATGCGCCTCAAATGTACATAAGACAAGTAAAAAATATTTCTAAGTATATTATATGTTTTAATAGGAATTCCTGTTGTGTTGGATACTGATAAAGTGCAAATAAATCGCATCAATTCTGGGATATCCTTAGGAACACCTCGAGTTAAAGAATTCAAACGTAGTGCCCATAATGCTATCGAGCGTAGATACCGAACTTCCATAAATGATAAGATTGTTGAATTGAAAAATATCGTTGTAGGAGTTGATGCAAAACTGAATAAATCAGCAATTCTAAGGAAAACAATAGACTACATTCGGTAAGTTAAACGTATAAAAGTAATATACAAAAGTGAAAATTGTGTCATTCACCGACCACTTTCAACATTTCATTAGGATGTTATGTTATAGAGTGGAATTTAAATTTCGTTTATTGAGACAACCCAGCATTTACAAACCATTTACAGGGTTGTGTTTTTATATGGTACAGTGTCTTGCATTTTAACAATAAGTTCCAAACCTCCATGCTATACTCTCAAATCTGAAGTTAGCAGTCTAAACTCTCCAATCTCGTTTTCTGCTGGCCCGTAGCACTACGTATGCGTAGCGGCGTTAGGTGCCAATACAAAACAAGTTTAAAGAGTTTAAACTGCTAACCCCAGATTAGAGAATACAGCATGGAGGTACCGAGGTTTTATTCTGAAGTGTACTTTAAAAACTCCAAATATAGAACCTGAAAAAGGGCAGAAATAAAACATATCCCAAAAGTTATACGCAGTCCTAAACAAAAAAGTTTGTTAGAGGAGGTGAGTTCCCTACAGGAAAGTTTTAAAAGTATGAATCTTACTCGTGATTGAAACTCAGTATTAAGGATCTAAGATGACATCGAATAGGCGCAGTAAAGAGACACCCCAGGAATTTGTTGTACTAATTATCAAGAAAAATGTTGTTTTTTTTGTATGAAATTGAAAATATTCTTTTGTACCAAATATATTGCCGCAGGTTATATGATTTATGAAAAAGAAAAAAATTATAATTTTGTTTGTATAATTTTTTCTTGTTCATCTTTCGTCATAATTTTTGAAAGGATTGACGTATTGGCATGTATTTTTTTTTAACTATAGGTAATGATAGTCGGAATTGCATAGGCACATAAAGATTCGTGCTTGTCAATCTCAGTCAAGTGCAACGTTACAAATAGATTTTTCATTAACGTTTTTGTTTATGTTCCGCCATAATTTTGGATAGGATTCGCGTAACAGTATTCATTTTTT
>CAKNWT010093540.1:0-13807 GCA_932066315.1 Andricus coriarius | reverse complement strand
ACAGTATTTCACATTATGGTACCACAATCTGTTTCTCCCTATTACTGCGATAATCTAATAATCTATTTATTCAAACCCTAGTTTTTAAGTCTCGTTTACTTATAGTTTACTTACAGTTTAAATTATATTATAGCTTATAGCTTAAATTATATTAAGTGGGTTAGGTTTGAAAGCAGCTTTAAGCTGTACCTCGCCCTTTGGGTTGTCATGTTATCTCTGACTGCCATGTACATATCCTTCTTTTTTTTTACGAACTCAATAAAGATTTATTATTATTATGTTTGTAGATTAATAACAAAAAAAGTAATCAACTTAAACAATTTCTGATTATTGGAAATGAAAGAGTAGCTCAGAAACTGTCGATTGCTGTAAGAAAATGAAAATCGATTTTTTCCGCATTAGGTCCCTTTCTTCGCGGACGGTAAGAGTACATTGGAAGAGCAATTATGTTCATGAGCTATGCATTTGACTAGCCTAGTTGATTCTAAACTTTGGGTTTTGAAGTTGAACATCAAGTAAATTATTTCACTACTTTTATTATATTAGAATATTTCAAATTTTGACTTTTATTTTTTGTTTTGTTATTTTCTAATATTATTTTTCACGATTAAAACAAAAGCTACGCTTCCAATACAAAATAATTAACAAGAAATTTGTAGGTGTTTTTTGGATAGTAAATTTTGCCCAATTATCTTTTTTCGTATCTTGCGTCGTTTGAGCATAAAATGGAAATTTTTTCATTATGTTTCGTGGGGTAAAAATTTGAATTCTGAATTTTTCCAAAAAATTCGAAAAGTTGTCATGATAATCTTGTATGACTTCTAAAAAGCAACATTTTTTGTCTTTTGATTTATTTCATACCGTGCGTTGTTTTGCTAAAAATTATTATTTTTTTTTTAATTCTGAAAATGCTATAACTCAGATAATTTTCTATTATCGAAAAAAGTCTCAGGGATAAATCGTTCCAGTTTTCGAGTTGTATAAATATCCATACATAGAAATTTTAAATCTTGAAAAAAGATTCTAAAAATTGTGAAAATGCTCTAACTATTTTAATTTTTATCCAAAATAGCTCATTGACGAACTTGTTCTTTCTTGTCAGGCCTTAAAAAAGTATGCCAAAGCTCAATCAAATCTAATCAATCTTTCAAAAGTTATCGTTTCAGTTTTCGAATATTAACGAATTTTTTGCTTGTAGAGGTAGTTTCATTACATGTATACATGTTCTCAACGTAACATTATTAAAAAATTGGGATCATTAAATTAATTGCCGGCTTTTTATGATGGAAAGTTAGTTTTGGTTGTTTCGCTTGTATTGTCACACTAACTAAAAACAAGTAAAAAATTACAGAAGTTTCGCGTAAACTTATAAAATTTTTTCGCAATATACTGTTCTGAATTTCTTGAATGCTTTAAAGTTTAACATTAAACGTAAATATATTTATCTTATTTTTATTAAATTTTACTAATTTTTCTCCATAATTTGTTTTTTATTCAATAATTATGAATTGAAATCGAAACGCGCCACATTACCAAACAAGGTAGGATAACTTAGCGCAGATGCACTTTTTGGAAAACACAATAATTAACTGTTTTAATGATCCTCTATTAAATTATCTCCGTGCATAGAGCATTGGTAAGATATTGGCTTAAACAGAATATATTTTATTACAATATTTTACTTTATATTTGAATTTTAATCGTGCATTTTCCTTTATGCGCGCCGCACTCGCCGCCGCTCCCCTAAAGTTTTTTTTTACCGAATAAAACAATAACTACGCGTCTCATCAAAAAGAAGTTTATAACACATTTGTATATCGTTTTGGGTGCACGATTTTTGCCGATACATCTTATTGCACATCTAGCATACTTTGACCGCCGAATGAAAATGTTCATTTTCCATTATTTTTTTTTGAAATGAAAGTTTGAATTTTCGAATTTGCAAGAAAATTAGGAATGTCGTTCTGATAATCTTCTAAGGCTTTCAAAAAGCAACGTTTTTCTTTTTCAGACCTTTTTTCTTTTCTTTCTGACCTTTCGTTGAACAATTAGAGCATTTGTTGTTTAGCGTGCGTTTGGAGTGTGCTTGCAGATATGGATTTGAAACTAATGTAATTAATTTTTTTTTAACTCAGAGTCGTGTCGGAAAACTGAAAACACCTCTAAATTCTTCTCGTAAATATCTAGATTCGGGTTTTTTTGTTATTTTACTTAAATAATTTAAAAACAGGTATTATTTTTTATAGTTCTGCAATTGTTATAAACAAAGTAATTGTCGGAGTGAAAAATGGACAATACTATTGCATTCCTCTCGAAAAAATCTCAGAGTGCCCGTTTTTCTAATTATTTGTTGAACAGTTAGGGCTTTTGTTGTTTAGCGTACATGTTCTGTGTGCCTGTAGATATGGATTTGAAACTAATGTAATAATTTTTTTTAAACTAAGTGTCGTGTCAGAAAACTGAAAACACCTCTAGATTCGTCTGCGAAATATCTAGCTTCGGTTTTGTAGCTATTTTGCTTAAACAATTTGAAAATAATACATTATTCTTCATAGTTCTGGAATTGTTATAAGCAAAGTAATTGCCGGAATGAAAAATGGACAATAACATTGCGTTCGTCTCGAAAATATCTCAGAGACCTTTTTTTTGTTTTTTTTCCTAAGCGTTTGTTGAACAATTAAGGCATTAATTATTTAACGTACATTTGATGGGTGCCTGTATATATGGATTTGAAACTAATGTAATTAACTTTAAAAACCTCAGAGTCGCGTCGGAAAATTGAAAAAAAACCTCTATATTCGTTTCTGAAATATCTAGATTCGGTTTTGCTGTTATTTTGTTGAATCAGTTTGAAAATAATAAATTATTTTTCATAGTTCTTCAATTGTTATAAACAAAGTAATTGTCTGAATGAAAAATGGACAATAGCATTGCATTCGTCTCAAAAATATGTCAGAGACCTTTTTTTTTTCTTCAGCCATTTGTTGAACAATTAGGGCATTTGTTGTTTAGCGTACATTTGCTGTGTGCCTGTAGATGAAATTTTTGAAACTAATGTAATTAAAAAAACTAAGAGTCGTATTAAAAAAATAAAAACACTTTTAGATTCATCTCCCAAATATCTAGCTAGAGTTTTTTCGATTTTTTTGTTTAAGCAATTTTTGCAAACAATTGCATTATTTTTTATAATTATGCAATTGTTATAAACAAAGTAATTATAGTTGGATTAAAAAATGGACAACACCATTGCATTCCCCTTGAAAATGTCTCGATGCGGTTCTTTTTTCTTATCATTTGTTGAACAATTATTGCATTTGTTGTTTAGCGTACGTTTGCTGTGTGCCTGTAGATATGGATTTTAAACTAATGTAATTAAAAAAAACAACTAAGAGACGTATCGAACAGCTAAAAACACCTCTGGATTCGTCTCGGAAATATCTAGGTAATATCTAGATAAACTAATATCTAATATTCAATATATAATATCTAATACATAATATCTAGATAAATTATATACAGGTGTAAGTTTTTCACCTGGGAATAAATCTCACAGTTTTCTTACTTTTGAATTTTTAAAACTTAATTTCAAAATAAAATGATTTAATTTATTTATGTGCCAAATAAGTTGAACAAAACGTGATAATTAACATATTTTACACACATCCCAATCAATTTGAAAAAAATGAATAAGTGACTTCTTTATAACCCAAAAAGTGACTACATATGAGTATTTTTTTGCGATGCAAAAGAATTGTCAAATTCAAAGGTATGAATTTGTGGAATGAAAGGTCAAGTAATTTGCGAAAAAGTAATTATAACAACATATATCATGAAGTCTTTTATAAAGTGCCTTATACACATTTTTCGATTTCAATGCAGAGTGACCAGGTAATTTTAAAAGCTTATAATTTGAAAAAATGTTCATTTTAGGTCTTTTTTTGTGAGCGTACATTTTCAGTTTAAAGAATGTTCAAATGCAGTTCTCAAAATTAAATAAATTATTAATAGACGAAGACGTTCCAAATTGAAATTTTTGATTAGAAACGTTTTCAGGGTGGCCTCCATTTTTATCATTTCTGTCTTCTGGTTTTTTCTCGATTCTCCGGCTTAAGGAGGTACGGTCACGAACACACTTTTTTTACGGATTTGTTTAAACTTCGTCTATAGGCTGTTTGAAATATTATCTAAACGTTTACGAAGTTTAAAAAATATTGTCCTCAGATTTTAGAATTCAAACTTTTAAAGGAAAAAAAATTTAGTTTCAAGGCTCAAAAGATTCGAATGTTTCAGAATTACGCATTCCAAATTATAATTTTTAATTTAAATTATATACATTTTACAGATGGCAAATATATATTAATAATAAGTATCATATCATGTATTAATAAGTAATATTTAGAGTGCTCGTATAGATTTTTTTACTTAAAAATGTTAAAGTAGTGTCATCAAATTTGTAAGTATGAAGCTTAGGGACTTTTCAAGTATTACGTAAGCAATCCGAAAGGGAGGGGTGGGTCTAAATAGATGCTTATTGTTGTATATTCGAAAAGCAAAAATATGCTTACAATGGGTGGGTGGGCATGAATAGGGAAAAGTATGCTCACGTAATACTTGAAAGACCCCTTATGCGTATGCCGAACTAAAAATGGTCTAATCCGAAATAAAAAAAACATCCATGTTTCAATTCCATATCTACAGGCTAACAGCAAATGTACGCTAAGCAACAAATGTCCTAATTATTCAACCAATGGTTAGAAAAAAAAAGCCGCATCGAGATATTTTCGAAAGGAATACAATAGTATTGCCCATTTTTCAATATGACTATTACTTTGTTTATAACAATTGCAGAACTATAAAAAATAATACCGCGTATAGATATTTCGGAGGCAAATTTACAGGTTTTTTTTTCAGTTTTCCGACACGACTCATAATTTTTTTAAATAATTACATTAGTCTAAAATCCACATCTGTGGCAAACCTAATGCGAATTACAAAAGAAAATGTATGCCCGTATTTTTTCACCAAAAGGAGCAAATTTAGGGAAGAACCTTTAACAGATTAGAACTTTATTTGAGAATCCTAGTGCTTATTGTTGCATCAATATTCGTCGAATAAAAAAAATTAACAAAATGTTTTTTAAAGAGAATAATACATCCCGGGGATGTGTGTCACATTTTTCACATATTACGTGACACTTTTCGGGGGGAGGAGTCTGCCCTAACATTACAAAGTGACAAATAGGAGCGGCGATCGCACAGGTTTTGTAACGCGTGACACAGTTCAAATAAAAAAATAAAATTTTAATCCTTATCGACACAGTAAGTGCCAGTATGATCGTCACAAAAAAATGAGTAGTTGTATTTTGAGCTAAAGAGTTAAATTTTCAATAAAAAAAAAAGAACTTTCAACCAACAAGATTATTTTCAGCCAAGAGAGATTAATTTTTAACCATGAAAAATTACTTTTCTCTAATACAAGGTGAATTTTGAAACTAAAAGTAGGAATTTTCAACAAAATACATGAATTATCAACTAAAAAGGACATTTAAATGAGGATATTTAAATCACAAACTTATAAGGGCTACATTTTCAAACAAAAGTGGAATAATTATATTTTCAGATGAAAAAATGAAGTTAAAAAAAAATGTCCAACAAAATACTTAAATTTGCAAAAAAAAATAGTTTATTTTTTAACCAGAAATATGATTTTGCAACAAAAAAGTTAATTTACGAACAAATATTTGAATTTTTTACTGATAAGAGATTATCTGAAAAAATAGTTAGTTTTAAATAATTAGTTAAATTTTAAACCAAAAATATTAATTTTCAACGAAAAAGTTAATTTACGACCAAATAGATTAATTTTTCACTAAAAACAAAAATTTTCAACCAAAAATAGAATCTATACATTTTCAGTTAAAGAAACAAATTTGAAACAAAAAAAGCTAATTATCAAGCAGTTTCATCCAATGAAAAATAACGAAATTTTTACAAAATACTTGCATCCTTAAAAAATGATGGTTTTTGAACAAGAAAGAATAATGTTATAACCAAAAAGACAAATTTAAAAAAAAAGTTAATTTTCGACCAAAAAGTTTAATCATAAACTTGTGAGGGATACATTTTCCACCAAATGTGAAATAATTAACTTTTCAGATAAAACAATTGATTAAAAAAAAAAGAATTTGCAAAAAAATAGTTACATTTTCAAATTAATGGTCTAAGTTTAAATCAACAATATGAATTTTTAACAAAGTAGTACACTTACGACCAAATACTTGAATTTTCCACATACAATAAACGAACTTCCAACAAAATAGTTATATTTTCAAATAAATAGTTTAATTATGATCAACCAGAAATATGAATTTTCAACAAACTATAAATTCTTAACCTGTTAGTCCAGTTTTCTACCGAATTTTTGAGCCAAAAAGACAAATTTTCTACAGAAAAGTTCATTTACAACCAAATAGCTGAATTTTAAATTTAAACCATGTATGTTAAACCAAAAAATTCATTTTTTACAATGTATTTCAACTTTAAACCAAGTAGTTGATTTTCCTGCAAAAAAGTTAAGTCTTAATGAAATATTTAAGAGGAAGTATTTCAACCAAAAAAGATTTTAATTTGAAAAAAAAAACAGATGAATTCAACTAAAAAACGACCAATTTTGAACAAAACAGTTGAATCATCAATCAAAACGGAATAATTTTTAATCAAGCAGTTACATTTTAAGTCAAGAAAATTAAGTCTCAACAAGAAAAAAAGAACTTGAAATTAGGCATTTTCATACAAATGCAACGATTTTCAAATGTTGGTATCGGCTATTTTGAATTTTGGAACTCTGATACCAAATTCGAGTTGAGCTTCACCAAAAACATACAGATACTCATTTTTATAAAAATTGAAACATTTTCAAACTTTTAAATTCACGATTGCATCTTAATATTTGACATTTTTCAAATGTCGGCGGGCGAAAGGCACCTACCGATTTACTGAGAGTAAATGCAGTTTTGATAAATCACGTACATATTGCATCTGCTAGTATGGCGACACTAGCGCCGGTGATATGTACTCGAACTAGGTAGGCGATATTACCGACAAAGGTTGAACGTTGTCACCTCCGAAAGTTTATTCGCCAAATGCAATAAAAGTCCATCTAAAATGGATTTACATAAAAAATAGGTAAAACGTTATCAATTACTTTTCTGAGGTGACAACGTTATGTATGAGGCGACAACGTCTATTATATGTGATCATCCGCGAAGAAAGGGACCTAATGCGTCAAAGCTGAATTTTGCAGGACAGACGATGGTAGAAGAGTCCGCAAGCCAGCATTTAAGTAGTGGGAATGCGGCTACGAAAAGCACCCCCTCCACTTACCATTGCACTTTTAAGCACGAGCCAGTGGAGCTCACGGGCACGTCGCGCATAGCGGCAGTGGTAAGTGGTGGGGCTGGCTTTCGTAGGCCTCTCGTCCGGTCTCCGCGTACGCTTATCATGCCTATGTTCGTAGCTTAATAACAAAAAAAGTAATTAACTTAAAAAATTTCTGATTATTGGCAATGAAAGAGTAACTCAGAGACTATCGAATCGCTTAAGTGCCGAAAGCTGAATGGCACCTGAATGAGGTGTCTCTAACGGCCCTAGCGGACCGAATAAACGGAACGGATGCGCTACAGCGTATCCTTATAGTGTCCACATTGTATCCTCTCCGTGTCATACAAGGAAAACTCATTAAAAAAGGAAGATGAACATTGAACTTGTTGAAATTCAAATTCTAGGTGAAATTTTGCGTTAGAAGGTCACGGAGTAATTGCAATAGTTTTTCTTGCAACGATAAAAAATAAAATAAAATATAATACTTATCGACAAGGTGGGATGATTATGGATGCTTGATTATGGACGCTTAAAGTCGCCTTCAGCCCACGTTGTCGATAGGTATTATATTTTTTTTAAAGTTTTTATCGTTGCAAGAAACACTATTGCAATTACTCCGTGACCTTCTAACGCGAAGTTTCACGTAGAATCTGAATTTTAACAATTTAAATGTTCATCTTCCTTTTTTAATGAGTTTTTCTTGCATGATACGGAGAGGATACGATGTGGATACTATAAGAATATGCTATAGGGTATCCGTTCCGTTCATTCGGTCCGCTAGGGGGTGACTCTTGGATACTGGGCGACCTCTCAGAGTATGTAGCCTTATCCTTGCATGCGGGGCTGTACAAGGATGGACGAACCCTTTTCCCTAAACACTCGCGGGAACAGCAATAATAACACCAAACATAGTTGTAGTAAGTGCGGTTCAAAAAAATCGAACGCGCAGGGTTCCCGACAATGGGTCGGACAACAATGCCGACTATCCTAGAGTTGGGGGAGCCAATGAAGGCAGAGTCAATGCAATGGACCGGCAGAATCTCATTACTTTTAAGTGGACGGATCGACACAAGGACGACCTGCTTTTCGCTTAAATATCTGCGAAACCACGCGCAGGAACTCCAAAAAAGGGGTTATATAAGCGGAGCGCCTACTCAACCGCAGCCAGAAGAAGCCGGTAACAGAGAAAGAGAGGCGACACTGATACCAACCACGAGCAGGCATCCAACTGAGGAAGAACCATGCTTCAAGACCCGGAGAAACATCAACATTCAGGTTTCTCTCAAGCCTAAAGATCTGGCTGAACTGGATGACGAGCTTCGTGGAGATTTTTCTGAAGAACCCGACCTCGGGACTATCAATTGTAGGGTGTATAATGCAGCGAGAGCTTTGGCAGATGCAAATCGTAAAACAAAACCAACGGTTGATCATAAGACCAAAAGACGAATGCATCAACTCAGCACAAAGATAGGCTGGGCAAGACAGTACGCGTCCCGCATTCAGTGTGTGATTGACTACATAACATCTGGCAGGACTTTCACTGCCAAGGTTCGACAGTTCGCGTGCGAACTGCGGATCCGTCATCACACACTCAAAAAGTCAAGGCTACTGACCATCAGGCAGTATATTTTTGACAGAATACGAGTACTATCTAACGCTAGGAGAAATCTAGAACGGAGAAAGAGATGGGTCAGAAAAAATCAACAGTTTTTGTCTGACCCATCTGGACTCTTCCAGGACCCTCCAGTAACTGTTGTCCACCCGTCCAAAGCAGAGAAGGTCGAGGTTTTTTGGAGAGAAGTCTACAAAGTCCAGTATCCACTGAAAGAAAACTCATAGAATATAAATAGCTTCAAGGCGCTGAACAGTGCCCTGAAAACATCTGCGGAGGAATGCCCACCAATCACTACCTGAAGTTTCCTTTAATCCACCAGCATCTCGCCCGCCTTTTCAGCTCACATCTAAAGTCCGAAGAGCCTATTCCGTAGTGCCTGGTGGAAGGACGCACAGTGCAATAACTTGTCTTAAAATGCTGTATATGATCTTTACAGCTATCTTAAATTATAGGATTGTTCGGATGATTGGACTTGTGTAGCGAGAGATGTACGAATAACCCGGCTCGAAAAAAGACGTAGCAGGATGTCGGGAGAAACTGCTCATCAATATATCTTTCTGCAAAGACGCAGCATTTTACCAGCGCTGCCCATCGATGACCTGGATTACTTACCGGAAAGCTTTCGATTCAACCTCCCAAAGACTTATCATCTGTCTGCTGGAAAGCTTAAACGTTCATCCACATATAAAATATTGCCACTATCTCTTGCACTTTACCATTACGTAGGGTACTTCTGCGCCAAACCCAGATATCGAAAGCTTAACCTCACTAATGTATTTTACATTGCCAAGGTTAATTTGAAGCGAAGAAAACTTAATGATATCCCCGAAGACCGTGAGCTCCTCGACAGAAGTTCTATACGACATCTTGGCGCTGGAGAGACCTGCACATACCTGGGCTTGCCACAAAGCCGCTTCCACGAACTAAGATATATAAAGAATGCTCGCTGAGGCAGATACAAACGCCTTATGCGACAGATTTGGTCCTCCGAACTGTCGGCTAGGAACAATGTATCTGTGGCGAACATGCTTGTTGTCCCGCTAGTACTCTAAGTATTCATTTGGAGTGGTTCCATGGACAGGAACAAAAGCATGCACCTTGTGTCTTCATTTCCCCGACTTTACATCTCACGCCGTCCAGGTGGTCGCGGAATACTGAATCTCCAATGTCTATCAGGGGTGAGTAAAATGCATAAAACATTATCCATCTCCTGTACTCACTCCTGAAGACTCGGATTAAAAAAACACAAGAGAAAAACTTCCGTGAGTTGCTCTTCGACAAGAGAATGCACGGCATCTTCCACATAAATGTGAAGGATTAGTCAATATCATATGTGCTAACGTTTGCTTTCCTCAAATCACCCAGATTGAAGTCGGGTATGCAGGGTTTCATTTTGGCGTGTCCAAACTATCTCATTTTCACTTCAGCATACCTTCGTCACATTTTGAGCCAAGGCATTCCCAATGATAGCTGCAGAGCGTGTAGGCAAACCCAAATACCTAGGACACATACCGAATGAGTTGGACAAACTCATGCGGAAACTTAAGTACATCCACAGACACGATGCGGTACTAAGAGTCCTTTATTACCATCTCTGTCACTCTTACGGCATTAGCCCTGATGCCGCTCCGCTAAACGCTCCGAAGGAAAAAGCGTCAATTCTCGAAAGTTAGAAGTGCCGCATATACTAAAATTTCATGTTCAACCCGCTCTACAAGATCTTTACAGTTATCCCAAAAGACAGGATTGTTCCAAGAATTGAAAAGCTTGAATGTTCCTCAACACATAGTAAGATGCATGGAGAGATGGCTGTCCGTTTGAAAAGTTGATTCACTATCTTGTCTGGATATTATCGTGTGGCAACGAACAGCACGCACTGGTCCAGGGTCCACCAAAAGTGTCAAAAATTTGTTTTTACGTCGAATTTGTCTTAAACTTGGTATAAGATAGTTTCTGGGGTCGTTGATTTCGAGTTTGTCGTCAAAAATTAAAAATTTTAAATGGCTGATCCAATATGTCACTCATATTTTAAAATTTTTACCCAGAACCTATATTAAAAAGTATCTTAGTTATGCGTTACTAGATGTCATCGCCAAATGATTTGCTGAAATCCACTCGCTTTCTTAACAGTGATTGGCTGTAGATGTATACGTTGCGATAATTTAACTCAGTAGTTCTGTTTTCGTGGAAGTGTTACTGATATTATACTTTTTGCTCTATAAGGAACGTTCATATGCTGGTAAAGTAGAAATATTTAGGTATACATACAATTCCCTTGAGGGACCTTTTTAAAAGAAGGCTTTTCATTCACTTCAATTTTTTTATATTATTAACTAAGAATATCTTTCTGATAACATTTTTCTATGATGCTTTGTAAATGCCCAGGAATGATTAATTATTTAAACTATTTTCAGACACATATGTATTTAATTGTGGTCTATTCTTGAATGAATAGACTCAATTTGTTTACGAAATCAACAAAGAATGTATTTCCAATCATTCTTTCAGACGAATTTGTGTAAATTTACAAGAATTATTAATTATTTAAACAATTTTCATAACAACAATTCAAAGTTTGGCTATTTTTCAACCAAGAAGCTCAATTTGTTTACGAAAGTAACTAAGAATGTCATTACAATAACTCTTTGCTATATTACTTTTTCAATTTACAAGAATTAATAATTAATTAAACAATTTAGAATAAAAGAATTCACAGCGTTGCTACCTACGAACGAATTGGCGTAATTTTTGTTTAAGAAACTGACTAAAAATTCCTTTGCGATAAATCTTCGCCATGATACTTTTCAAATTGACAACGATTGTTGATGATCAAAACAATATTCATAAACAAGTAAGGATTTGGCTATATCTCAACGAATACGCTCAATTTTTGTTGGTGGAATCGACTAAAAATGTAATACAGATGACCTTTCGCTATAAAACTTTACAAACCGACAACAATTATTAATTATTTAAACAACTAATCGTAATAAAATTTTATTTTATTTCACATTTTATACAAACAATTTGGACTTCAATGAGATAAATATTTTCAGTCCCGAAAAATAACTTTTGTTAATCAGTTTGTTTATAACGTAATACAACTTTTGTAAATTATTTTATACGCTGCAAATTATTTCTTGATAGTTTTAGCACAGACGTAGGACCTTTTTTGATAAATCAGGAAAACTTAAATAAAATGGTACTTCTGAAAAGACACAAATATTTTAAAACTTTAAAAAGATTTCCTCTAGAAAACAACGTTCAAATCAAATGAATAGTGTAGGCCCAAAATTGATTTGTCCACAGAAACTTTTTTTGTTCAACTGTGCCACCTCAAACTAACACAGCATAATGATTTTAAACATTAAAAATAAACATGTTCTCCCATGTTAATCTTATAGGAAATTTAAAGGGTATGGAGTGATGAGCAAGTATTATTCGATTTGACTCAAATTTGGAGGACTTTCTATTTGTGAACATTAGAAGCAATAACGCGATTGTACGATTTCAAAAAGAAAATTTCTATGGAAGGACCAGCCTAATAGACCAGGGATAGATGAACTTAGAAAAACAGGGGATTTAAAGAGATAGGTGAAAAAGCTGAATTAAAAAAAAGATAGAAAACAGTGGTCGTAGATAGACACAAAAAGGGACAACTAAGATAAAAAAAGGGGATTGAAATTAAAAAAGGAATATCTCTTATTTAAAACCGAGGAATTTAACACCGTATTAGTAAAATACTTCCATGTATCTGAATCAGTGAAACTTCAATGATGAAAATAGCCAGAAGTACGTTACTGATTTTGAGTTAAATTCCACTAAGAAGCAGTAAATTTTCACTAATTCAAATTTAGAGAGGCAGGTATGAATCTGGAATGTCAACGAGATAGAAAAGGATAGACATGAATAGGCGAAGCATATCGAAGTAGGGATTAAAATGGACAGTATTAGAACTATATTGGCAAAGATGTCGAAAAAGATAGACGGGGATATATGAGAGATATGCAGGCATGAAGAAAAGAGAATTGAAAGAGATAGGCCTAAATCTGGATTGAAAAGGAGATGGAAACAGCTAGAGAGGGATAGGTGAATAATAGGTAGGGACAGAAAAGTGGGGATAACGCGAGAAAGAAGTAAAAGTATACTGACAACGACATCGAGACAGAATGAGATTGAAACAGATATATCTGGATCCAACAGAGATAGAATGAAGTAAAGCTGGATAAACAATTGATAGAAATATCTGCAGGTGGTATGTGGATAGACAAAGGATTGGCTGGGATAAATAAGTTAAGGCGTAAGCCGAAAAAACATGCTAAATCCATTTGAGATGATTCCTTAATAATAAGACAAATGCTGCATTTCTAAAACACCAGAGATTAACGAAAATTTCAAATAAGATCGTGTAGATGAAGCCATCTACTTGATTATCCAATATTGTTGAATTATTGAATCTATTATCTTGGACAAATGCAGTTTTTATATCAGATCAAATACTGTGTTACAAAATATATGCATTTTAAATTATACATTTTGAAGGTTATAACAGTTTTAAAGCGCAATTTTTTTTTCGTTGCAAAATGGATTTATCATGTTTTTTTTTCTTACTTCACTCTTTTTCTTCTTTGTTACTATCTTAGAGATTTAAAATGAATAATTGTGAGAGAATTTTTATCTTCTTACTTCCAGCAAGAAACAATTAGTCTAAAAAATCGTGAAGAAGCATAGTATTGTTCAATTGAAGAGTTGTTTGAAGTACTGGAAGCAATTAACGAACAGAAAAATATTGATTTATTTTCACCTGAACAAT
>CAKNWT010093515.1:0-10467 GCA_932066315.1 Andricus coriarius | reverse complement strand
TTTGGGATCTGCAACATAAAAATTTCCCGCATAGCGATATTTAATAAAATCGGCTATATTATTACAATATTTTTCCACACCTTGAATTTTGACGTTGAATTCGAAATCAGTAATCCGAAAAACACCCGTACAGTAATTTTCGGTCATATCGGTTCGGTTTTCCAATTTTGGTCTGCCATATTGGATCCGTCACTTTCAATTTTCGCACATTGACTCTGAATCCTAATTCAGCGTCCTTAAAAACACTTAAATGCGACGAGTATCATATGAAAGTTTAAAATAGAAAATTCAATTGCATTTTTCTCAGAAAGTGACTAATTTAAAGACGGGATTTGAATTCGGCATGACAAAATCTATTGAAAATATGAATAGCATATTAGATATATATTTGAGCGTCCATGGTATTCAGAAATACAAATTTTTGTAAAAAAAATGTCAAATTCAACCAAGATTTTCAAGGTCGAAAATATTTTCTTAAAGCTTTTTCATATTTTTCGTCTATTCTGTAGTTATTCATCTATAAATCCCAAACTCGTTCATCCTTTTAGCTAATTCCTATCGAAAGTACAGTACACTCCCGCTAACTGCAAGCTCCGTAAGTTCCACTTTTTGCCACTTCTCCTGCGCACGTATTTTAACGCACACTCCATTGTGTCTCCCACTTAAGATACTGCAAGGAGCTGCGAGTCTCTGCGCATGTCTCAAAGTGCGAGCTCCAACGCAGTGTGGTTATACGCTGGTGATGTTGATTGCATGTGAGAATGTAATTTTACCCGTATGCCGAAGCCGGTTATTTATGGATATGGACTGTTTTAGAGTGTAACAGTTATACAATGTGCATTTTTGTTTAGTGGAAAAAAGGAAAAATCGAGCTCGTAGATGACGAAACTGGTATCTGAACTGCATTAAAGTACATAATATGTTTATGTTGTTACGTCAAGCGCGAACACAACCTTTGAACCTCTACAACTTTTGACCGATTTGAGATTTTGTCCGATATTTGAGCTTTCTGCTTGCTAATTAACTTGTGGTTAGGAGAATTATTTTTTCATAAAATTGAATTTTCCAATTTTTCTCACAAGCAACGACAGAAACGAAAAATTGTTCAAATAAAAGTTTGCAGGTCTAAAAAAGTTAAATTCAATACTTCTTTTTATGAAGTTTTAATTTTCTAGCTAACTTATCTTGCGCCATCTACAATATCCGACGATGCAGAGTGGGTGTACTCAATAAGTGCCGAATTCTTGGAATTATACTCCCCTACAGCGCCGTCAGACTGGCAGTTTCCGGGAGTGTACTGTACTTCGATTTTGTCACGGACTTTTTCACTTTATATCCCACTGTGCTCCACTGCTATTGTACTTCTGTTTTCGATTATTAAACAAAATATAATTTTTTTTCAAAAAATCGGTTCACAGATGGGCGAGATATTACTATCCGTGGGTTTTCGGGGTCGCTGATCTCGGATCTGGGATCAGATTTGAAAAATTCACGTTAGGCGGACCCCCCCCCCCCCCCAAATGCCTCATTTTTCAATATTCCCTAAACCCGGGGAAAATATGACCCCTGGGGTTTTCGGTCTCGCTGATCACGAATCAGGGGTCAAGATCGGCGACCTCAAACACCCCGGGGTCACGTTTTCACTAAGTTTCAGGAATATCGAAAAATTTGGGAATGGGGTAGAGGGTCTCCTGACGCGAACTTTTTTAATCTGACTCCAGATATATGATCAGCGACCCCAAAACCCCCCGGGGTCATGTTTCCGCCGAGTTTCGGGAATATCGAAAAATTGGGGCATTTGGGGGAGGGGGGGGCGTCAATTTTTCAAATCTGATAACAGATTCGTAATCAGCGACCCCGAAAACCCCCGAAGTCATGTTTTCAGCGAGTTTCGAGAATATCAAACAAATTTATAATTGAACATTTTTTCTTTACCTTAACAATCCCCATACCATTTTTAATTACGATGAAAATTAAAAAAAATAGTATGCTGTTCGACATTTTGAAAATGTTCAAATAATAGAAGAAAAAATTTTTTTTTTATACATATGAGAAATATCAATCCAAATTTTCTTCAGATATAAAATATATTTCGAAACTAGTACACCAATGAAATTTTTCAATTAGACCAAAATTGAAAAAGTTTGATCATTTTCAAAAATATTCAATTATTGTTTTTAAGAGCTCCGTAAGTTTGAATCGTTACTTTTAGTAGATTTTCACAAGATTTACAAATTACATCATAATGAAATTTTACAATTGGGTACAAAATGAAAATGTTCTCGATTAATTAATCATAGTAGAGCTGTCTTAGAACTGAACTTTACGAACGGCATCAATGTCTACGGATTAATGTCTCTATTTAGTAAATTAAAATCAAATGAAATTTTCGATTAAAATTAAATTAAAAAACATACCTACTTTGTATATGCTGTTGAATTTCGTCTACATCGTTTTAGTTTTTGAAGAGAACCGTTTCTGTAACCTAATTATTGAGCACAAAGCGCGAGTGTCGCAATGAGAAAATATAATCGTCAAAGCCACAGGCGCTTTGAGAACCTTCTTTTAAAACAATTGAAAAACGTTTTCAGTTCCAAGTTATGACTGCAGTTCGTTAGGGGTTCAAGTCACAGTTTCCGACTTAAGTTGCAATATTTATAATATTTGAAAAAATGTAGTTGTGAAGGACGCAAAGGATGCAAAGCGCGAAAGTGTATACCCGCGCGCCGCGTCGTAGACGCCCTCAAACTTCGCACGAAACGCCGCGTGCAGCACAGAATGATAATGTGCCCATGCAGCAATCATATATTTTTTTAAGTTGTTGATTTTTGATAAGGTATTTTCTATGGATAAAACCAGAACTTTTGGTCAAAAATGGCTCATTAACAAACTTGTATTTTTTTAGGCCTTGAAGAAGTGTGCCAAAGTTCAATCCAATTTGATCAATCTTTCGAAAGTTACCGTGTCCACAGACTATGGACAGATAGACAGATACCTTCATACAATTTTTTTTCTGCCTCAGGGGGTCTCAAAATGTGGAGATTTGATGAAAACTGAGGAAGATAAATTTCACATGGAAGTCATAGGCTGAGTCATTAGGCTGAGAATGTAAACAGACAAAAGTCATGCAGACTACGTCAAACGATTACTGCATGCACTTTGCGAGTATAGCAGTCTGCACTCGATGTAATATTAATTTCAATTAGTTATTCAATAATGTGAATATTGTTATTAAAAGCTCGTTATTGTTTTAGGCAAGTTTAAGAAATGAAAACTCCTTTTTAGCGCAAACATTTTTGAAATTTTTAAAAACCTATTTTTTTTGCGTTTTAGGTTTAAAAGTCTTAGCATATTCGGTAAACAACAAAAAGCCGGGCTTTAAAATATCTTCAATTCGTCTCAAGTCCAGATATAAATGTCCCAGGATATCCTGGGAACAACTTAGGAATATCGTAAATGATATGATACAGGGCAGAAATCTCGACATCATTGGACTGTCCTAATGATCTCTCAGAATATCCTCAGGATATCCAATTAATGTTCCAATTCAATATGCCAATGATGTCCCCAAGATATCTGAATTCTATAATTTATTATATTTATGGAAATTCAGCTATATTTACTGCCAATTTTATGTATATTCAATCGTATAAATAAAGTAACTCATCATTTAACAATATTAGGTATTTTTCCGGACATTTTGTACAAAGTATATTATCATAAAGTACCATAATGGTAGACTCCCCTCTAAAGTCACTGGATTAACATCTATTTTCATTTATATTGCGTAAACCAACGAGGTACATATTAATTTGATTGCTTTTTGTCGTAAAAACTGATTTTTCTGTTATACTCATAGTAAAAAGTGCGATCCCCAAACTGCGCAATTTAGAGGTTATAGATGCGCTAATAGCCAACTCTTAAAATTCAGAAAGTGAGTTGTTATTTTATTATATGTAAGCTGTTATTAGTTATGAAAATAACTGGCCGTAAAAATTTTTTTATAATTATGCTGAAATAGAATTCGAAAGAAACCAAATATTCGAGATTTGTATAAAGCGGACTTTTGTCAAACTGATTTTTGTGTTTATATTGTATATATCCCGCACAGGAGATTCTGTGGATATTGTACGTGGCGAAAATGTCGATATCCTTGGAATGTGTGACGGATATCCTGGGAGATTTTTAGGACATTTTTCAGGATATCCCATATCCTGACAAGATATCCTGAGGATGTGACAAAGATATCATTTTGTTATGAGGACATACAATGAAACTAGATAGATATTATTCCCTCTATCACATAAAAAAGTATTTATCTGAAAAATGGAATACAAATTCAAACTTCAAAGGATACTTTCTATTTTTTTCCTAGCAGTGCGATTACAATTACCCTAATAAATAGAAGAGAAAGTCTTTAGGTACTCAAACCAAACACTTTAAACCTAAAATTAAATTTTTATAATTACCCACCAGCAGTAGCTGTAAGTCCTTCATCAGTTACGACCCCAGTCATAAAAGGCAAATCCTTCATTTGATTACTTTTTACCAAATTTATTGGACTGTCGGTTAAAAATGCACCCTCAGCATCAGGTTCCTCCGTAGGGCTCCAAGACAATTCTGCTGCGCGAAAATGTCTACTGGTGATAGCACTAAGACGTAATAAACGTTTTGGGCTGATTTGCCGCATACAATTTAGAAGATCTCGGGAACTCATCCAGACACACATATTTGATAAAGATAGAATTCTGGTATATCGTTCAATTTTAGTTTTGTTTTGGAATGCCCAAGGTGACAAATTTACCCCACTTTGCATTATATACTTTTGAAACAGACCTGTAAATGAATCATGTAAACAATTATAATAGTTTAGTAATAACTTTTACAACTTAACAGATAATAATTTTTTTTACACTCAATCATAGGATTATTCAAAACGTTCTTGGTATCATCTATGTCAACCCTTACTGATTAGAACGGTTTAAATTGATAAGAAGAAAATCACAAATATTTAATTTACATTGCCACGCATACGTACCGTCACTTGCTTTTGAAATAGCATGCAGAGAAACACTTGCGCCCCCCACGGATTGGCCAAATAGTGTCACTTGATTTGAATCACCTCCAAAAAATTTTATATTTTTCTGGACCCATTTTAACGCCAGAACCTGGTCCTTCATTCCAAAATTACCTGGAGCAGCAGAATCTCCGGTGGTCCAGAATCCAAAAATCCCGAGTCTATAGTTTAGGGTCACTAAAATTACGCCCTTGTCTACAAGATTTTTAGCACCCCACACATTACCACTACCAACAGTGAAACTACCTCCATGGATCCATACCATAACTGGTAGCAAAGTGTTGTTTGTCTGAAAAATTTATGAGTACAGCGAATTAATCTGCAATCTGATTATTATGATAACAAGGGTGCATTTTAATGGGAATCTCTTACTGATGATGAACTAAATTCAAGGAGTGGCGTATAAACATTTAAGAATAAACAATCTTCATCTCCTGTTATCCTATGTCTATGGCCGATTTGAAGACATATGCCTCCAAAAACGTTTGCTGCTCGAATTCCTTTCCAATTTTCTGCTTCTAGAGGATTTGCGAATCTAAATTTAATTACAATTTTTTTATTTATTAAAACATAAATTTGTTTGGGTTTGGATACACTTCATCTGTTTACTTTTTGTTTCAATCACACTTATCAAATGGTTAAAATCCTTATCGTCAATTAAGATGGGCATTTTTTTTTTTAATTGACAGTTGAGAATTTCTTGTGAGATAAAGGAACTTGAAAAGTCGCTGTTAAATTAATCAGATAGTCGCGCGTGTAATTTCTTAAAATATGCACAAGATTTATCGAATTCATTGACCAAAAATATGTTTTCCTATTCTCTGAATCGGAAAAAAATTGGTCAAACCATTGTGCAATCATTTTTTCAAATACTTCTACCATTTATTATTACATTTGGAGATTGCTTAATAATTTCGACAGCTTTTCAAAATTTTCAACCATTTGGTTTCCTTTTTTTGTATTTTTCCCCTTTTGTTTTTTACGTTTTCCGCATGCGATGAAAACAAGTTGGAATAATTTAACGCTTTCAATTTAATAATTTAAAATAAACAATCTTCAGCTCCTGTTATCTTATTATTAACGTCGATTTGAATACATATGCTTTCAAGAAAGTTTGACGAATCTAAATTTTACTTGACATTTGTTTATTCATAAAAATATAAATTTTTTTTATATGTTTGTCTATCAATTAAATTAGTGTATTTAGTTTAAATATGAACGAAATTATATTTTTGACATGAATCTAGCAGAATCTTGTATCTAAAACAAAAGTTAAAAAGTTTGATCATCGAAATTTAGAAAATAAACTTTTATTTTTTATTTGAAGAACTTTTGTCTATCTTATTCTATTTGTCAAAATAATAATAATTGTATAAATATTTAGGCAATTATTTTATTCAAATATGTTAAGGGAATACGAACAAAATATAATATTTACCTGAGCCGTCCGACTGGTGCTTTTCCGTAAGGTATTCCAAGAAATGCAGAGAATTTTCTTTTACTTCTGGATTCCTGAATGGTTCCATTTAATATACCTTGAGAATTTTCCACTAAAGGTGCATTCACCAAAAAAACTCTGCACAGGATGTGCAGTATCAATACATAAAATTGACAATTAGTTATCACGGGCTTCTTATTTAACACTGTCATGTTACGATATGGCCGATGTAATTTTGCGTTAATAAGTTGAATGTCCCAACACTGGAAATGTTGATATTTTTATTGTCCCGTTCTAAAGAAAAGGCAGCAACGACATAACCAACGAACAGAGAAAATCTACGAAAAGGTCTGAATCTGCTTCACCCTGCTTCGCTTAATTTAATAGATTTTTGAAAGTTTTGCGATTGTTATTGTAATGCGATCTTATTTATGAAAAAACAATTTTAAAAAATTATTAATCAACATGCAAAAATGTAGATGTTGCTGAAATTCCCAAGAGTTTCTGAGGGAAAAGGCAGTATATAATGTTTCTCCCTTCTTCGGAAAAATGGAGCCGGCTCGTGGCCTCGCACAGTGGTCCAGAATAGGATTTTCACGGTCAAATTCGTCCAGAGATCGCATTTTTACTCTATTTCAAGTTTCTATTTTTTATATACTCAACATTAAATTCCTGACAAAGAAGCGATTTTTGATTTTTTTGAAACAAATTGCTGCGTTAACAAATATGGCGGAAAAAGAAGGAAATTTGAAATTATTATTTTTTATTAAAGCGCAAACAATGGAAATATACTTGGTATCGTCAAATAAGCATGCATAAGTATTCACCGAAAGAAAACAATTTTTTGAATTACCAAACCGCTTACTGCCAATACATTTTATAAACAAATATGTGGGTTTTTATTCTCAGCAAATTTTGAAAAATGGACATTCATCATTTTTATAAACAAAATACGTAAACATATCCTCAAAATTTACATTTTTCGATCGGAAAATTGTTTGTTTCAAACACACGATACATAAAGGACAAAAGGATACTACAGTAGTATAAATTCTACCCTATACTTGTTAACTGTAATTGCTATTAATAAATTACATTACAAAATTGTCAAAATATGCATTTTTTATTCAAAATTTTTTTTCTTATTTATACGGTACTGTTAAGGACTCAGGAATATTAAATTGTTATAAATGTTACCTATTAATTGTTGAATGGAATTGGTATGGCCAAAACACGTTAATAAAAGCCTTATATTTTCAGTTTTTGTGACAAAAACTCACTGTGAATCGCTGAAGGATTTTCTCAATAAAGATGTTAGCTACCAATACAAATTTGTTATATATTTCTGACTTTGCCTGCTATCGGTAATAATAAAAATGTTTTCTTTAAAAAAAAAATAGTACATTGTGCCACGCGGGAGAGAGAATAATGATTTATCGAGTGTGAAGTTTGTTGCCCGAGCAAAGCAAGGCGAGGGAAAATATACATCCTGAAATAAAACACTCTAAAGCCCTTGAGAGTGAGTAAAATAACTAAAAAGAATAGAAAATTGTAAAAATAAATTTAAAATATAAACCATACAAAAAAGCAAGGAGTCATTGATTTTCCATGTCCACTTTCGTTACTCTGGGTTCAGCTGAGAGCAATAAACTTGCACTATCAGAAAATATCTTAAAGACAGGAGCAGTGATTACAATTCAAATTTTTTTTGAAGAACATAAAACATTTCAATTATTATTGAAAACAAATAGTGCCAATGTAGGGCTTTGATTAGTGTATTTTGTCCATAAAAATTAAATTCAACAATTAAAAGTTAACATGTATTACAATTTAGTATCCCTGAATGTTCAACAGCACTGTATGATAAGAAGAAAAAATCGAATAAAAAATGTATACTTGGACAATTTGTTTATGTGATTTGTTAATAAAAATTAAAGTTAAAAATCAGAGGGTGAAATTGTGGTATCCCTTTGTCCTTAATAGTATCGTGTGATGGAAACATAACTTTTTTTACCGAAAAATTTAAATTTTGATGATATAATAATGTATTTTGTTTATAAAAATAATAAATGTCCGTTCTTTCCAAGTTTTTTGATAATATAGTGCTCTCTGTTCAATAAAAAAAATTAAGTTGAAATTTATCTTTTTTTTCGCCATATTTATTACCACAGAAATTTGTTGTTGTTTTTTTTAAATCAGAAATCGCTTCTTTTACGTTTGTTAGAAATTTAATGTTGAGTATTAAAAAAAAACTTTACATCGAGTAAAAAATGAGACCTCTGGACGAATTTTACCGTGAACATATATTTCTGGATCACTGTGCCTCGTTTTCCTAAAGCAGGTAGGATCTGCAAGATTTTAGTATTTGTATGCTATGTATTTATTAAATAGGTAGTTATAAATATAAATCGATAAATCGGTATCTTGATATTTTGAGGGATCGATACACGTTATTAATAAATGACGCTAGTTATGAACAAACAATCTATTTGCAATTAATATTGCAGCTGCTGACTGTTTGCTCGGAAGAGAACATTCAATTTGCGGTCTTCTTTCCGGGAGAGAGTAGGAGTCTACGAGCTGCCTTTTCCCATATAACTCGATGCTGAGACGCCGAGTTTACGGAAAAAGGCAGTAAGTGGTGGATCCTGCCTTCTCACGTAGAAGACGGCCACGAATTCAGGAGCTACTTTCCGAGACCGCGTATATGGTTACTCCCAATTTTTTTGTAGATGCTCCCTTAGACATAACTTTCAAGGCTTGGAGTTGCTGATCTGTAGGCTGGCAATGTAATTATTGATATAAAAAAATTAAAAACTTTAAAAAATCACTGAGAGAATTCTGTGGAATAAAAAACTCATTTTTCGATTTTTCGCATTCACTGCCTTTTCCCCTAGAACAGCATTATTATTGTCAATTTTTCGTTATGCTTAATGGTACTTACTTTGCAACTTATTAATAAGTGGAATTTTGCACATGAAAAAATAATTTTTTCATCACGAAAGAGCAATTCAAAAACTATTATTTGGAGTAAAAACCTAACGTTCTTTGGGCCGATTTTTTAAATATTATAAATGCCATAACTTCCTTACTCTTCAATAAATCTATTCATGTTATAGGTCAATCGATTCTTCTAGAATCAACGAATCTTTTCTGTTCGTACACCAATTTTAAATTATGTGAATGACAACATTTTCACTGGAAAAATCGATTTTTTAAATAATGTGAATGATCGTAACTTCCTTACTCTTGAATAAAATATATCAATATTATGGGACAATCGATTCGTCTCAAGGCAAAGAATCTTTTGTATTCTTGCATCAATTTTGAATTATGCAAACGAATGAAGTTTTACTATAAAAAATCCGATTTTTAAAATAACATAACCCAGTAAATTGCTTACACGGAAAAAAGTGGATAGTCAGATTCACTTTCCTATTCCTATAGATTATCTTTCCTATTCTACTGCATATCTATAATGCTTCTCTTCAGGTCGGTATCTTCCCAGATATCTGGAAAAAGGCTGTTATATGCCCTATTCCCAAAATTTCTAAACCTACTTCTCCGAAAGATTTCCGGCCTATTTCTATTTTATGTGCCCTGTCCAAACCACTTGAAAAAATTGTTCACCTGCAACTTTCTAAATTTCTCGAATTATCTAAGGCCATTGACCCAATGCAATCAGGTTTTCGGGCAAAGCATAGCACTCTTACTGCTTCCCTTAAGGTAACGACGGATCTTAAATTAGCAATGGATAATAGGGAGATCACGATTGTTGTTCTATTTGATTTTTCGAAGGCTTTTGATATGGTCAATCATAAGTTACTCCTACAAAAGTTAAAATCTTTTAACGTGTCAAACTCTGTCATCAAGTGGTTTAAATCCTATTTTAATAATCGGTCACACAGAATTATTAATAGTAGTGGTGAGCTTTCTGACTGGTGGGAGGTCA
>CAKNWT010093506.1:0-13233 GCA_932066315.1 Andricus coriarius | reverse complement strand
AACGTCATCAGTCGCAGAACATGACAGTGCATATTTCTAATAAGTTTTATTACAAAATATCAAAAACCTCCCTTTTTGTGGCGAGTTGAAGTGAAAAAAATTAAAATATTTTGATCGAAGAAAAAAACAGTTTTTCGTAAATAATTCGAAAAATAAAAAAGTTACAACTTTTTTTACGAGAAGAAAAAGATGCGAAATTAAGTTTTTATTTAGGATACATATTTCAAAAATTAAAATTCAATACTTTATTTTCAAGTGCTCAGGGGCCTCCCCACTCCAGCAAAATAATTCTATATCTCCTTTTTGCATCCGGCGCCTCAATTACTATTGTTTGTTGTAGTGTTTGTGCGCGAATTTAAATTCTGATATTTGTTTTGATCGGAATTTATTTTGTCTTGGGAATCTTTATTAGGATTATTATCACGTTTATGGTTTTTATTTCCGTAATTTAGTTTTTGGGAATTTTGTTTATTATTATTATTATTTCCTGACTTATTTTCAGCTTTTTCTGCTGGGAATACAATCATTGGGCTATTTTGGCCTTGATTTGGACCTAAAGTCATTTGGTTGAGCATCGGTAACATTTGATTATAGGGATTGTAGGGATATCTGGGTCTGTAGTTTTGGAATCTAGGTTGAAAATTTGTTTGAAATCTGGGTTGAAAATTTTATTGGAAACCAGGTGCGAATCTGTGTCTAAAATTTTATTGGTCTTGGTTTGGAAATGGTAGAAATGGAAATCCAAATGGTGGAAATGGTAATCGGTTTTTGTATAGTTTTTTACCCTGGTTATTTTGACTTTGGTGTCCGTTTTGGTTGCTTTTATTTTCCCTTAAATCTTTATTATTCTCTGAATTATTTTTATCCCCGTTACCGTTGCTACGCTTTTGTTAATTTTTATCATCAGTTTTAATTTCTGTGACTTGTAAGACTTGCCCTCAAATTTTTGACTTGGCTAGTTCAGTTTTCCATTCTTTACCTAAGTCCTCTAGTTGTTCAAAAGTTTCGAAATCGTTCCTTTTTATATACGTTTTATATTCGATTCTAAGGTTTTCATAGGCTCTGCGTGATTCCCATTTGCGACATTTTTTAGGGTATAATTTTGTAAATAATTTTCTAATTTCTGTCAGGTATGAGTGGATGTCTTGAGTCCGTTTTTGGTTACAAAATTTAATGTTTTGTCTCATTTTCTCTCAAAAGCTTTCGTCAATATAGGCGTTTTTGAAATCTTTGAAAAAATCAGATAAACGTCTACATGAATTTTTATTTATTTCGCACCAATCTTTTGCGTCTGTCGTTTATTTTGTAACCCCTTTTGAATCTTTTTAGTTCTTCTAGAAAATGCGCGGGACTATCGTCTTTATTATTTCGGAATTTAATTGGCCAATTACTCATAATTTGAAAGGGTGTTTGGATCATTCCAAAAGGAAAAGAAGTTGCTGGAATTGTCTCGTCATTTAAATTATTTTCAGGTTCGCTGTCAGTATCTGTGTTATTTGTGTGGATTCTAGAATGTCTGTTTGCAGTGTTGCCGTTTACAGTACAATTGTACTCAAAAAGTACATTTGGTGAAATTTGAGTACGTAAGTACCACAATCACAATTTGAGTACACTTTATTCTGTACTCTTTTTTTCAAGTACATTTGAGTACAAATGCTGAATTTGTGTCTTTAATATTTTATTTTTGAATACGTTTGGAATTGGCGCGTTGGGCATTGCGCCTAATGTACCACTGCGATTGGCCGATGCCATTAAGTACTCTCCGCAGCTAATGACAAATCAAAAGTCTGCATTGTGCTTGCTTTAACCGTAGAAGGAAGCTTTGACGAGAGTGGAAGATATGGAGCAAATTGCTGTCTCCTTCACTCTCGTGATTCAAGACTTCAGAAATGTGCAGTGGGAGTCCGGGGCCGCACAGTGATTAATATGGGAAACCATTCGAGCCACGCGATGATTTCAATCAAATAATGAAATTTTGTTTTTAATTTTTCTCCAAAAATGTTATATTTAATATTTCTGGCGAGAGAATTTTGATAACTACTCATATATTATTTTAAATGAACCATGAAACGACTTACCTCATCAACAGTAGAAATTGTTCGAAAATGACGCAGTACTACAAAATATTTTCGGGAGTGGAACTAAGAAGAATATACGTTGTCAGGTGCGCTGATCACGAATCCGTGACCCCTATGACCCCTACTCGTCAGAATCAAGGTCATTTGAAGGTCAAATTCGTTAATTTGAGAGATATAACCTTTTGGACCTCAGATTCTGAAAGTAGTTATCAAAATTCTCTCACCGGAAATATTAAATATAACATTTTTGGAGAAGAATAAAATTTTTTTTTCATTATTCGATTAAAATCGTCGCGTGGCTCGAATTGTTTCCCATATTTATCACTGTGGGCCCTGTCGAAACTCGAATGTCGAAAATGGAACGGTCTCTCCTGCAACCCATGATTCGACAGTTTGATTCGATTAGCATTGTAATTTGAATTTCGCGCCAAAATGTGACAATATGCGGCGCAGCCGCAACGCACCATTGAAAGTACAATTTCAAAATTCTGAGTACACTTTCCGAGTACAAACGCAATTTTTATTGTGGCAACACTGTCTGTTTGACATTTCCCTTGTTGTCAAGAGTCCATGTCGTCTGTTTTGTTTTGAGTTTATTCTGTCTTGTAATGTTTCGCTGTCGTCTGAGTTATTTAGTTTTAAATTATTATGGCTCAATCTACTAAGATTTTGAATGTTATTGTGATTATGTTCCTGTAAATTTTTTCTTAAATCAAAATGGACCGAATGTCTGTTATGAGATTCATTTCTATTTTTCCCGACATTTGGTTTGATTATTTTCTTTCCAAGATCAAATGAGCTATTTGCTGGCGGATCTAGCCTAATCCCTAAATTGTTTGCCCTTTTTTCCCTTTCTTTAAATAATCTTTCCTTTTGTTGATTCATAAATTCGTTAAATTCTACGCTTTCTAAAAGTTCCTCGGTTTCTAAAATAAAACGTGTATTATTTTCGAGGAATGAATCGCATTGAAATGTTTCGTTGTTTATTTCTGGCTTTGTTTTGTTTCTGTTGTATGGTCTGTCTGGGTTTGGTAGATCTTCATGATCCCAAAAGAGTGTATCGTCGATGGGGTCAAAGGTTCTGTTAGTTTGAGTATTTTGAGTTGATCTGTCTTGGTTTGTCCTATTTTTTGTACCGAGTGATTCGATATTTTTTTTAATGAACCCTCTACCGCGACCTATAGATCTGTTAAGTGTTTTTGGGATTGCTCCCAAATTTTGGGGTGTGAGCGAAACCATTTTTCTAATTGTTGGTTTCGTCGCGACCTTATTCAAATCATTATTTTGTATTGAAAGTGAGGCAGCACCCTCAAAATCCAAGTTATCGTCTTCGTTTTCCATGACTATAGGTTTCGGCATTGTGATTTTAATTTTCCCTGATCTCAATTTCATTTAATTTTAAAATTGAGTTAGTATTTGTACAGAAAGGACACCCTGAATTTTCGTTCCATGTGGTTTCTAATTTAAAATTCCGATTTCGTTGGTAAATTTCAATTAAAATTTTAATTTGGTATTCAATTAGTTCTCGAGTTCGAAAATATTTTTGTTTTCTTCCTAGGACCCTTTGTTTAGAAGATACGTCGCGTGACCTTGGCGCGACTCGCGAGTATTGCTTGCTGTACGTGCGAACTTGTTTATGCGCTTGAACGATTCGTTTCGTTCGACGTTAGAAATATCTAACAAGAATAAAATTCAATATGTTTTTCCCCTTACAGGTTACTCTTTAACAATTTCCTGTTGCTTTTTTATAAATCTAATTATTTTTAAAACGCCAAGTTTTTATGTTTCAAAACAAAAATATAATAATTCTTTCCAAGATTTTTTCTCTTTCATAGATCGATTCTAGATTTATTTTTCCTGAATTTCACCTCCATTTTAATAATTTAGAAGTGAAATCTTTTTGATTAATTTCTGTTTTCGGTTTCGTTTTTATACCAATTTTCTCTCAAGATTTTTTATCTTTTTCGAAAGGTCTCGAAAAATATTGCAGCATGTTATTACATATACAAAATGGCACATAATCGTCAGTAATAAATGGCACATAATCATCAATAAGAACTCAAATACAAATCATCATTGCACATATAAATCAACTTCCATAAATCATTGGCACACAAAAAAATCATTTGCCTAGGCACAGAAAATCATCAAATTGGCATAACGGCACATATAAATCAATAGTATAAATCAATCATGATATATCATAATCATAATCCATTGCCGATTCGGCAAGGCACATATAAACTCACTTTTCAGAAGCATATTCATCGAAAATGATGAGAATTTCAGGCAATTTGCAAGGCATGGATCAAATAAGCATGTTTTATTTGAGTTTAATTTGTGTCTCTTTCTCGGCAGGTTTCATGGTTGTTCAAAGGGAAAATTGTGGGATTTTTGGGTTGGGCGCCAGGTATTACGTGGTAATTCCGAGTGGGGAAATAGGAAGAGGAAAACCGAGAGAGGGTAGAGACATAATGAAACTCCGAATGGTTAAAAAACAATGACATTTATTGTCACTTACATATTGGCGTAAGCCGATGGCCCGTGATCAGGCGTCAATGGAGAAACAGGGTCTGCAAACCCGTGGACGACGAGTTGAGCCCGGCAGAGGATCGGCGTCGGAGGGTGGTTTCCCAGGAGGCGGCTGATGGTCGATCCCAGGAGGCACTTTGGGTATTCCCCGAAACAAGGTCACTGTTGCGTTTTGCAGAGAGGGTGCAAGAGAGCGATTCGCTCCTAGCGACGAGACAAGACTAGACGAGACTGACGACGACGCGACTCGTTATCGTCGCGGGCTTCGGGACCCCTCGGGGGGTTCCGCCTTATCTCGGGTGCGGCCCGGCAACCCTTTCATGCAGGGCCGTACCGAGTTCCTTTTAATGGTAACAATTCTGTTACAGTTTAAATAAGGAACTTTCATATGCTCGTAAAGTAGAAATATTTTGGTATACATACGATTTATTCCCTTGACGCCCGTTTGTAAAAGAAGGCTTTTCATTGTCATTTACTCATAAGTATTAGTCAAAGTTCATTTATTTAGAAATGATGTTAAGGTTTTCGACTAGCGAGGTTAAATGTAGGTTGTCGATGTAGTGACGGCTTTCGATCTACTAGTCTGGTAGTTTTTAAAAAACTTTATTTGATTTCGAGCTTTCGCCCAGCGACGCCAGGCATCATCAGGAATACATTATTAGGAGGAATGTCTAACACTAGAAATAGAATAGGATTTTTTGTTACAAAATGTATAGGATGAAGAAAGACCGGTTACAGACGTGGAAAACATAATGATAAAAAACAGTTTATATAAAACGTAATGTTTTCAACTTCTGTAACTGGTCTCTATTCGTCCTATACATTTTGTAACAAAAAATCCTATTATATTTCTAGTGTTACACGTTCCTTCTAATAATGTATTTCTGATGAGGCCTGGCGTCGCTGGGCGAAAGATCGAAATCAAAAAAAGTTTTTTAAAAACTACCAGACTAGTAGATCGAAAACCGTCACTACGTCGACATCCTACAAGGTTCATTTACAGTTCAAAATGTTCGAAATTTTCAAAATATGGTGAACCGTTTTTTTTTAAATTAAAGCTTTCGAAATTTTGAATTAAATGACAAAGTTGACATTTTTTAAAACTTTTTTGAAGTACCATTTTTTAAAATATTAGTAGATTCATCGAAGAAAGTTTTATATCTGTGCTAAAACTATCTATAAATAATTTGCTGTCGATGAGAATAACAAAACTAGCTGTGAATTCGATCTAGCATGTTTCCACTTTATTTGTATTTATATTTATATGGTGCTCATTTCACGAGCACTTTGCTTCCCGTTAGCAAATGTATTTGCTTCCTACTAGAGAAACAATTGGTGGTTTTTTAAATAATAGACAAACTAAAGTTTTCATTTTGATCAATTTAAGAATAGAAATTTACAAAAAATACAAAATTATAAAATAATACAAAAAAATTTTTAAACACAATGACAAATCAGATTTTGTATTTAAAATGGTAATTTTTCGAGCTGGACAAGGGAAGGGGGAAATTCTGTTGCACCCTATCCCTTTGCCAGCTCTACACTAAGTTAATTTAATTAAGAGTTAAGTTTTCAAGTCAAAAAATTAACTTTAAACCAAGAGGTTACATTTTTAAACAAGAATTATATTATTTTTTAAATAAAAAAACAGTGGAATTCATCGAGAAAGACGAATTTTTATCAAAAAATCAAAAAAAACTTTGAATTATGTTAATGAACAAAATTTCACTATAAAAACCCGTTGTTTTTAATATTATGCATTACCATAGCTTCCTTACTGTTCAATAAAATGTATCAATATTATAAGTCAATCGATTCGTCTCGAATCAACGCGTCTTTTCTATTCTCACATCAACTTTAAATCATGAGAATATTTTTACTATGAAAATAGATTTTTAATATAATATAAATGAGCATAACTTCCTTACTCTTCAACAAAATGTATTAATATTATAGGTCAATCGATTTTTCTCAAACCAAAGAATCTTTTTCATTCTTATATTAAGTTTGAATTATGTTAGTGAAAAAAATTTTACTATAAAAAACCGTATTTTCAAATATTATGCATTACCATAGCTTCCTTACTCATCAATAAAATATATTAATATTATTGGTCAACCGATTCGTCTCGAACGAAGGAATCTTTTATGTTCTTGTATCAACTTTGAATAATGTTAATGAAGAAAGTTTTACTATAAAAAACCGATTTTCAAAATATATAAATTACCTTTACTCCCCAACCTTTAATAAAATTTATTTAATATAATAGGTCAATCGTTTCGTCCAATGAATCTTTTATATTCTTGCGTCAACTTTGAATTATGTTAATGAAAAAAGTTGTACTATAAAAAACCGATTTTTAAAATATTATTAAGTGCTAAAAAAATGCAATGAATATTTTTAGAAATTCTTGGGTGAGTTTCAAGATATTAGTGGTGAAAATAAGCCCTCCAAATTTCATCAATTTATCTTCAACCGTTTTCAAGTTATCGTGTTCACAAAAAAGTGTGACATACACACACACATCCACACACATTCATACACATCCGGACAATTGCTTAGAACATTGTATTACACATGATTAAATTGAGGAAGTTTTAATTAAATGAATTCAACATTTTTGGAAAATGTTACTATTACAAAGCTTCTTCTATGAGGACGCAAAACATTGTTTATTACGTTATAAACAAATTAATGAGCAAAAGTTATTTTAGATTAGAAATGTTTTGCTTATTGAAATCCAGAGTTTTGGTATAAAATGTGAGAGAAATAAACGTTTTAGTACTATTCATTAAAAGTAGATGCTATTTGGCAATATAAAAAAATATTATAAACAAATTGAAAGTTTGGCTATTTATCAATGAATAGGCTCAATTTTTAAAAGAAATCAACTAAGAATGTCTTTTCGATGACTCTGCTATGACGCCTTATAAATTCATATGAACTATTTATTATTTAAATAATTTTTATAAACAAATTCCATGTTAGGCTATTTTTCAATGAATACACTCAATTTTTTTCACGAAATCTACTAAGAATGTTTGTATGGTGAATCTTTGATATGCTACTCGACTGTCCCGAAGAATAAGTCACTAACAAGGTTTTCCGTATACAGAGTGTATCAACTATATTTTACTTCGGTAGAGTGTCGTATCTCTATGTACTTTTAAATGGAGATACGACACTCTAGCGAAGCATAATACAGTTCATATGCTCTGTTTTCGGAAAAATTGGTTAGTGACTTATTCTTCGGGACAGTCGTACTAACAATGTCTTTTCAATATCAATGAATATCTTTGCGGTGACCCTTTTCTATGGTGCTTTTCAAATTCTCAAGAATTATTAATTATTTAAACAAATTTCATAAGCAATTTCAGAGTTTGTCTATTTTTCAACAAATTGGCTCAATTTTTTGAAGACTTAACTAAGAATATCTTTGCCATGACTCTTTTGTATGGTGCTTTGAAAATTCCCAAGAAATATCAATTATTGAAGGAATTTTCATAAGCACAATTAGTTTGACTATTTTTCAGCACTGCTTATTTACACAAATTATTAATTATTTAAGCAATTTTCATTTAAAAATTCAAATTTTGGCTTTTTTCAATGAATATTTTAAACTTGTTTACGAAGTAAACTAAGAATGTCTTTCCGAGGACTCTTTTCTATGATACTTTGCAAATTTCTAAGAACTATTAATTATTTAAATAATTTTCATAAACAAATTCAGATTTTAGCTATTTTTTAACCAATACGCTCAATTTGTTTACGGAATCAACAAAGAATGTATTTTTGATAACTCTTTTCTGTGATACATGGCAAATTTACAAGAATTATTAATTACTTAAACAGTTTTCATAAACGAATTTAGAGTTTGGTTACTTTAAAACGAGTAAGCTCAATTTTTGTTCACGAAATTTACTAAGAATGTCGTTGCGATGACTCTTCACATATGATACTTTCCAAATTGACGAGTGTTCATTATTTTAATAATATTTATAAACAAATGAATAGTTTGGCTATAATTCAACGAGTATGTTCAAATTTTGTTTACGAAATCGATTTAAAATGTATTTTCTATGACTCTTTGCTATAACACTTTACAAATTAACAAAAATCATTAATTTGTTGAACAACTACTCTTAATAAAACCATATTTGCTTTTACATTTTATACCCAAACTCTGGACTTCAATAATCTAAAGATTTTCAATCCCGAAAATAACTTTTGTTAATTACTTTGTTTGAGTCCACTGTAGGTTAAAAATTGATCTGTCCACCTAAAGTTTTTTTGTCCCACTATGCCACCTCAAACTAACACAGCAGAATGATTTTAAAAATCAAGATAAAAAATGGTCTCCTATGTTAATCTTTATCCGTTACTATCTTAGCGATACAAAGTGATTAATAGTACGACAATTTCGACACTGGAACCTGGAATGAAGAACGGTATCGGGCATGAGACGCAGTGGCCTTGATCTTAAGACCAGTAAATCCAAACTTAAACAGTCATGGTCGTGTAAACCATTTCCAATTAGAACACATAATATTACGCACCAGATGCGCGTGAATACCCACGCACCGCTCCCTTTGTTGCTACGTTATTATTCGGCACGCATGACTAGGTTCCACTCTATCTTTTTACTTCCAGTAGGGTAATCGTGAAGAACCATAATGAACTACTCAAATGATAAGTTTTCCAGGTGATAATAATGTAAAGGAACAAATTACTGATTTTGAACCATTTTTCGAGAGAAAAATTGATTTGTTTAAACCTAAGCAATTAATACAAATTTTCCTGAGTAAAAGACATGGATTATATCTTAATTAAGATTCTGAAACAAAACAAAATTAAAACTAAATAACAAACTAGTGAAGATAGGGGTAACCATTCGGATATTCCAATTCTGCAAAGGGGCCCCCACCTTTACCGCGCGTCGTCGGGTGATTTTGTGAAGCGACGTTCGTTGGCTGCCCCGCTCTTGTATCGATGCGCCGCTGGTCGCTACTTTTTCACGCGAAAAGCGCGGGTGATTTGAAATCTATAATAAATACTATCAATAATAATACAAATAAATACACCGGAAATTCCTAGAACTGCTGGCCCACGCAGCTTCTCAGCGCGTAGGGCAAGAGACGGTTGCGACTCGCCGAGAGCTCGAGTACATATGTTGCGAAATATTATGGAAACGGTTCAGGCGAGTGGATATCCGGCTCATTGCGCAGTTGGAAAAGTCGCGGTCCGTTAGTCTTTGTTGGCGATAGTGTTTTTGTTGCCGTACGACAATTTGCCAACTAAAAATCAATTAAAATAGAGAATCAAAAAACGACGCAAATATTTCGCGGAATAGTGAGTTTTGTGGCATGACGTCGATAGGTGGAAATGCCAGCCGTCAGGAAGGTTAGTACATGGTACTGCAACTGCATACGACATTTTGGAAAAAATCTCCGAAACGTGAAGATAAGTTATAAAGGTCTGCATAGTAATCTTTTCAAGTGTAGAATGCATTTGCGCAATTCTGTTTCTTGATCCTTTTGTCGGTCGATGACCTCTCAGTTTCACGAAATACAAGCACCTGTCCGAAATTTGAGGTTAGATTACCACTAACCTGACATTTAGGATATTTTATTTAATTTCGTGAAACTGAAAGGTTGTGAATCGACAAAAGAATGGAACATGACTGAGAAAATAGATTCTACACTTGTGAAATATTACTATTTGTACATTTATGACTTTTACGTTTATAATATTTTCTCGAAAACGTCGTGAGACGTATTCTCATGACGTTGTGAAACAATACTCAATTCAAGGTTTCCCGCTCTTCCGGTCTCTTTTTTCATTGGTCAGTCACAGCAGCGGAGGAGAATATTCCGGGACCGTGGTGGGAGTTTCCGGAACTGCGCAAATGGAAATAACCGTCTACAGCCAACGGGAAATAAAGGTGTGGCAGAAATAAGAGATTCAGAAATATGTGAGTTTCTACTGTATTTTTGTAAAAGCAATGCTAGTTGTTAGATTTTGAGGTAAAAAAGTTTAATTATCCCAGAATATTTATAGAGTATATTTTATTTTAATTTAAATGCCATTGAGTATTTTATTAGTTGTCTTGAGTTTTAAGTGAAGCTTTTTTTTAACAATTCACTATGTTACGCCAAAAATTTTTTTTCTTAGGTTTCTGGATTATGGCAGAAGCGACACTGCACTGAATTTTGCTTATTCCGTTCACTTTCAACTCCTGCACCCTCACCACATGAATGACTGCTAAACTTTTTCCCTTATTCAGTGCTTCAGGGTGAAAATCGATTGAATGAGTTATAGTTTGAAATCCTGTTTCAATTAAAATATTCTTCATCAATCCGCTTCTTGACATTCGACCGGTAATTTTTAAGGTTATGATTATAACCAACAACGCAACTAGAACGGGTTTAGCTAGAATGAAAAGACACATTTTTCACGAAATCTTTTTGCAGGAAAGTTTCCTCTATTATTTTGCTTCGTGTTGAAAAATGTTATATTCGTTTTTGAAGCAATCATTTATGCATTATATTTAATAATAATATTTATTTAGTAATATTTCAAAACAATGCACACATGCTATGTTATGTGAATTTTAAATTTCTATCCCTCAAGGATTTTAAGCTTTGGCCACCGCGGGCGCTGCCTGTCATATCCGGTAAATATCAAGTTCATGTCAATACTCAATAGCTGCATTTATTATTATATGTAATGTGTTATAAATAGTACAATGTGAATATAAATAACCTCCTTACAAATATGTCTAACGTTTCCCACCTCTGTTATAATATATGAACCATAATTATTTAAACATTTTACGACATTTTAATTTTATAATAACAACAGATTTTCAATCGATCGAATATAAAGGGTGTCCCACGACCTATACAACACTTGTAGTATGTGATAGTGCACAAAAAATAACCAAAAAATTCCTCTAGCAAAAATGTGTGCGAAGCTTAGATTAGGCACAAAAAAGCTTCAAAGTTGGGCCTAATAAACCAATAAGGAGCGAGCTTTAGCGACCACTTGTACGTGTTTTAAACATATAGATAGTGTGTGCTTTTTGGCGACACACTTCAGCTCCCGCATCAGGTAATTTCGCGTCGAGTTGTCGCTCTTCCATTATTTATTGCAAAAAAGAAGTTAAAACCTCCAAAACGTTTTAAAACTCCGAGTTCTTTTTCTCTAACATTTATTAACAAGCTCAAACTAACAAAACAACATTTCCTTCATAATTTCGGTACCTTGTAACAAAAATAATAAAAACCTGAACATTCCCGAAGGCCAGGAAACTTAATTTCTTGAAAATTTCTAAGAAAGCCGAACATAAGATCACACCCTTTCCAACAAAATAGTTACTTTTTTCGGTTCCTTTTAGAATTTCTGTTACCTAACTTTCAACAAATTTAACAAAAATCTCAACACATGCGAACCCAGTAAACTTTCTTTCTTGAAAATTTGTTACTAAAATTTTAATAACAAAACTTATTTTCTAACAGAATTCACCCTTTTCGATTCCTCTCAGAATTTCTGTTACATAACGTGTAACAAAACTAACAAAAAATTGAACATTTACGAGGCCTGGCAAAATTTCTTTCCTGAAAATTCATTACTAAGATTTAAATAACAAAGCACATTTTCTATCCACAAATGTCACCCTCTTCGATTCCTCTAAGAAATTTCTGTCACATAACTTGTAACAAAACTAACGAAAAATCACAATATTTACGAAACCCATCAAACATGTTTTCTTGAAAACTTTTAAGCATGCCCAACATAAGATAACACCGTGCATCTCTTTATTCAGTTTCGGCCTTCAGTTAATGTATTAGCAAGTTTCCGGAGAAGAAGGTCAGTAAATTAAAAAAACGAAACTTTTTCTTTAAAAAAAGGCAACGTTTCGAATCATGTGCGGTCCCTTTTCAAGCCCGTTGAAAACATTTTATTATGAGAAATATTATCAAAAATAAAATAAAAAATACATATTTTAGTAAAAACCTTGTAAAATACGTAAAAGTCTTGGGCAATGAATTAAAAAAAAACATAGGCATTTAAAGTAAAACAAGCGTAGTCAACAATATTTGGCGAGTCAAAAAGTCAAAATTATATAAAAAGTAGATAGTGTAGTAATAAATAACAGGGAGTAATATTTATATAACATGTATTTACCTAAGATAAATAGTTCACTGAGAAAAAAATCCGCTTCTCCCAACACGATGCGTCGTGTTGAGAGTTTTCGTTTTGCCGTAACACGACGATCGTGTTGGTAGAACACGATGGGATCGTGTTGTGGCAACCCGATCATCGTTTTGAGACGTTGAATGTGAAGAAAATGAAAACATGAGAGAGAGCCACTGCGTTCTCTGAAGTGGCGAGGCGGGCGCACACGAACTCCGCTCATGGTGATTCCAGACTCGACCCATTCCGCTCCGCGTGTCGCGGAACCGCGCGCGCGTTTGCCTTGCGTTCTAGGTAGTACCAACCTCACGGTAGAGAAGTGAAAGTTACTACGGAGGAAATATGGCCGCCACAGATTGCTGGAGCACAGTTTTAACTTAAGAAGACATGTAGGCATGAATGCTTAAAGTTGACATGTCACACTGTT
>CAKNWT010093502.1:0-12475 GCA_932066315.1 Andricus coriarius | reverse complement strand
TTTTTTTATTTTTAATGTTATTTTTTACGATTCAAACAAAAACTAAGCGTCCTATCAAAAAATTGTTGATAACAAATTTGTAGCTTCTTTTTGGATGAGCAACTTCTATCTATTCATTTTTTCTCGTAGCTAGTGTCGTTCGTCCAAAAATTTAATTTCTTTATTTTTAATTTTGTTTTTCACGAATAAAACAAAAACTACACGCTCTATCAAAAAGTTATTAAAAAAAAATTGTCGATCTTTTCTGGATGCACAATTTTTGTGAATTCATCTTTTTTTGTATCTTGCATAGTTTGACCACAAAATGGAATTTTTAATTTTTCATTATTTTTTGTGCGATCAAAATGTGAATTTTCAATTTTTCGACAAAATTCTAAAAGTTGTTATGATAATCTTGTAGGGTTCCCAAAAAGAAACGTTTTGCTTTTCTTGACTTTTTTACATATCGTGCGTTGTTCGGCTTAAAATCTTCATTTCCGTCTGTTTTTTTGGATTTTGAAAATGCTATAACTCTGATCATGTTCTTTTTATCGAAATATATCAAGAGGATAAATTGTTCGAGTTTTTGAGTACTATAAATAGCTGTACATAGAATTCTTAAATCTTAAAAAAAATGGTCTCAAAAATTTTGAAAATTCTCTAACTTTTTGAATTTGTATTCAAAATAGCTGCTTAATGAACTCGTTCTTTCGGTTAAGGCCTTCAAAAAGTGTGCCAAAGCACAATACAATCTGATCAATCAAAATAAACGTGTACATAATTGCCGCTGGTATTGTATGTTAAAATAAAAATTTTTAACATCAAGGTAGTTGTGTCAAAAATCAGGTCTCTGGGAAAAAAAATTTTCTATGATTTTCAGAATTGAAATTATAGTATCAGTCATGTCTTATGAAAGAAAAAACATTTTGTGTGGAAAAAGTTCAAAACTTATAAAAAATAATGATTTTAATGATAGCTTTTGTAATTGCATTTTTTTACTATCGCTTTTTACCAATTTTTAAGAAGTATAGTTGAATATAAATCTATGATGGCTCATTTTTTCGAGGAGAACATTCCCTACAACTTCACCGTTTCCAATTTTAAAAATAAGTAAATAATCTTCAAATATAATTATTTGCTTGAAAAATGTTTTCTTTTAAACAAATTTTTTTTAGCAATTTCATCCATAGAAAAATTTACTTTCAAAATTGGAAACAGCAGAGTTGTAGAGAATTTTTTTTCCGAAAAAAGCCATGGCAATTACTAAAATTTAATCATTTTTCAAGCTGTCATCGTTAAATAATTACAATTTCGAATCCGAAACATTTAAAATTAAATTTATATTAAATTTCGTAAATATTAAATAATAATTACCTTACTTAATAACAACTTTCTATTTTTATTATGATAGAAGTTTACAACTGTTTATTTTTGCAAAATGAGACAAAATTTTAATGTGACGAAACATTTATTTCAATAAAAACATATAGTTTTATTTTTTTAACTTTTATCGGAATAGACGTGATTGGTCGTGGTACTGTCAAAACTTAACGTATCGACCATCACGCTTGTCGGGAGGCAAATTTACCCAGTGAAGAATTCTTCCATACCGGCTGTCAAATTTTCGAGATAAAGTAGATTTCTTAATAAATTCTTTTTAAACTTTTAATAACAACTCATGACTATTAACTATACTGACCTCAAATTAAAAATGATATTTTCTGTTATTATTGCCTACGCGATGTCAAAAGTGCTTAATTCAATGCACAAAATTTAAGGAAACGTTTGGGTATTGATTTATTACGAATAATATTTCATCTCTATATTTAACATTGGTTCTATATTATATAAAGACATTATAAAGTCTTTAGATTTTTCTAAATAAGTAATCAGTTTAGAAAAAAATCAATGAGTTTCGTCAAATGGTCACTAGAGGGCCACACTGTGCATTTTCTGGAAATAAAAGTTCACTAGTTACCGCAAAGTTGTAATAACTATATGTATACAATAATAAGTTAAAAATAGTAATTGAGTGTTCAATTGCTTTAAAATATTCCAACTTTATAAACATTTTAAACAGGAAAGTAAACAATTGACAATTACTAGTTTCGCAAATAGTTTCCAACAATTTCCTTGTATAAAAATTAGGTCTATATTTTTGCAAATTATAAATATTGAATTAATATTGAATTTAAGGTCTACTAATCTGATGATAATAAAGATAATTAGAAATATAAAATTATTATTTACCTAACGAATTATAATGTATAACACGGTCAGAGGGTTTACCACGAAAGAGCGAAATCGATATTTTTTCCGTGTGTTGTTGAATAGTTAATTGGTCGTTATATTAATTAAAATTTACTACCCATCAGCGAAACAATAACTCAAATTGGGACAATAAAATTAAATGAATTCTAATTGTCATTTTTTTATCTTGTTGACTCTGAAAAAACCATGGTCACCTCCTTGTGCATTGTAGCGACAAATTGAAGAAGTTAATTGAGGATATCAAGTTTAAACTATTTGTAAATACCTATCGAAAAAATGTTAACCATTTTTTGAACATTAAAAACAAATTTTATAAATTAGAAATGAAAAAATTCCTCGATAGAATAAATCAGTATTGTAATGAGAATATACATTCTAATTATCTTTAGTATAGACATGCAGTTTGTTTTAGCTTACATTTGTAGCGTATCCACTATCCATGATAAACAATTTGCACTGTAATGTTGTTATCATCGCCCACACAGAAAAAACTAGGGATTCAATTTTGTTTCAGGTCATTTTCTTACAAACTCATTTTGAACACCAGTTATGCTCGTTCTCTTGATCAATGTAAAAACTGAAAAACAATTGAATTGAATAGCTTTCAAACTCATTTTGAACTCCAGTTATGCTCGTTCTCTTGATCAATGCAAAAACTAAAAAACAATTAAATTGAATTGCTTTCAATATTCGTATTGCTCAATAAGAACCAATTATAATTGAATTTTGTTTTAGTAGATTTTGACGCCGTTTCTTTGTTCAATCAGAAACTTTATGTTTTTCTGTGCCCTGGTATGTGCAATCCTGTAAAAAGATCAACGAAATCAAAGGAAAGAGAGATAAAACAAAACATCAATCAAGTCAGCTTTGACAAATTGGAAAATAGTTATCAGCTACCAGTATATTATATCATTTAGAATTTAGTGCCAACAACCCGTAATTCCCCAAAATCCGAAGGCAAGGCGGAATGTCACGTACAGATTTAAGTGACCTGCCCTAAACTCCTAAACCTAAACTCTAAACTCTAAAGGGCCAAAAGCCAAACGCGAGACTGCGTGACGCGTTTGATGCAACATGCGACTACCACCTTTCGGATATCTTGCTGAAATTGATTTATGCCCCTGACAGCCAACGTAGCCATTGTGTAGCCTAGCTATTATTGTCCATTGAACAAATTGACCACCGATGACTGAAAGCTTTGTCAGTGAGCGATCCCTCCAGAAAAATAGGAAACGAATGCTCGGACCAGATGTGGAAGTCAGTATAAATTTTCTCCAGTCAATAGCGTCACATATACTCCATTATAGTCAAGACTCTGTTTTACTTTCTTATACGCTCCACTATTTCGATCCCAGACGCCAAAGCACAAAAGTCCTTCTCATCCGTTTGCTTGCCTTTGCACATTTTCTGAAAAGAAGCGCTGCCATTGCCTCTCATTCGACATTTAATTATTCTCTTTTGTGAACTCCGATGTTTATATTTTTATTTACTACCCGCAGGGGATTCATGAAAAGAACCCTATTTTTAATTATAAAATCTAAGAATCTAAGAAACCTGACATAGGTATATGAGGATATTGTGCAACAACAAAATACGACAAAATTTTATTTTATTAACAGGCTCTGAAAAAAAACGCTATGACTAATTAAATTGACCAGTTGCTGTACATATCATTTGAGTAATTTTACACATTTAATATTATTATATACTAGCAATCATGATTCGCCCGCTACGCGCGCGATAAGTTTCTTCCTAGCAAACAAATTCTCAATATAAGTGTTTCAGTGGGGCTTCTAAAAACAAAAAACCAAGTTTCGGGCCAATTCCTGGTTACCAAAAATTCTTTTATGTCATAAAATTTTCAAAGTAAATGTTTCATACGTGAAAAAATATTCAATTTTCTTTTATGAAAAAATCTTAGGTTCTTTCCTCAAAATATCTTTAGCTTTAAAAAAATGGACATATTATTATTTATTCGTAAAAATTAGCGTTCAGAAGTATATAAAAGTCTTTCAGACCGGCCCTAAAAGCCGATTTTCCCAATTTGTTTGAAAGGGTTTAACCGGATTCAACACAGAATTTTCAAGGATTTAAATATTTTAAAGAATGTACAAAGCTTTTAAACGTTTTAAGGAATATTAAATCATTTGAAAGATTTTACGGTAGTCTATGTTTAAGGGATTGCACAAGAATTAATTGAGGGATTCAGTATTATTTGAAAGATTTCAAGGGCTTCTCAGAAATTAAACCAAAATTATGGGATTGCAAAGAATTTCCTAAACTTCATAAGCATTTTGAAATATTTCATGGGATTTAAAAAGTTTTATAATAGTTCTATAAACTGCAAAAAATCTAACAAGATTTCCTGCTTTACTTTCGTTTCCATTTCAAAAGATTTGAAAGGATTTTATAGGATTTATAAGATTTTAGATTTAGAATATTAAAAAAGATGTTAAGGGATGTCAGCGGATTTTCAATATTTACAAATATTTCAAAGAATTTTTGAGGGATTTTATATCATTTTGGAGGATTTTAAAAATTCTAAGGGATTTTAAAGGCTCTCAAATAAGGTATCTTAATAAATTTCCCAGGATTATAAAGGATTTCATAGGACTTCAAAGATTTCAAGAGATTTCAAGGAATATCAACAAATTTAGGGTAATTACATGAGATTTCAACGGATTTTATGATTGCAAAGGATTTAAAAGATTTGAAAAAATTTTCAAATATTTTCAACATGTATCAAGAAATTGACGAGATTTTGAATGTTTTTAAAGAAATTGAAAGATTTTAGGGTATTTTAAAAGATTTCCAGAAATTTTAAGGCGCCTAACAAAGTTTCAAAGTATTTTAGGGTATTTTCAAGGATTTCAAGGGATTTTCAATAGATTCGAAAATTTGAAGGAATTTCTAAGTACTTGAATGATTTTAAGGTATTCAAAACTATTTTATGTAGTTTGAAAGAATTTCCTAGAATTTGGGAAAATTTCGAAGGATTTTATAGGACCTAGAAAGTTTTAGAATATTTTAAAGGATCCCAAGAGATTTTTAAGGGATTTTTACGGATTTAATAAGATCTAGAGGATTTCATTGATTTTAAGGAATTTCAAAAGCTCTCAAATTATATCAATCAATTGTCCAGGATTTCAGGAAATGTCAGGTCAGCCCATAAGTGCGTGCGTATTTTTCAACACTTGTAAAGTAGAAAAAAACACAAAGTATATTCAGTTAATCAATTATATATTTGCGTAATTACTAATACTAATTGCTATCGTTTCAACAACATATGGATGCGTTGTTTCTAGAAAAGACTAGAAAAAAAAAGACTTACTGAACGTTCAAAAATATGCTCGAATAAATAGACTGACCTGATATCATCAGTTTCCATAGAATTTCACGAGTTTTTAAGGGATTTTATTGAATTTTAAGGGATAAGAAAGATTTGAAGAGATTTTATACTATTTCAAGGGGTATCGAAATGAATTTAATAAGACTTAAGGAATTTTATTCAGATTTCTAAAAATGAAAGGGTTTTTAATTTTTTCAATACTATAATAACTACATTTTTCATTGATATTCAAAGAGTCATAAATCGTCGAAGACGGTAGTATCCCCACAAAACCTACCGAATGCTTATACCAGATGCTTCTTTTCACATATATTTTCATTTTTTTGTTTTCATAATTTAAAAAAGTGCGCATCCTATCAAAAAAAGTTGTCTTAAGCAAATTTTTGGATCTAATTTAGGCAAAAAATTGCATTATTAAGCATTTTATCGCACCTTGCGTTGTTTTTCTATAAATTTAATTTGTTTATTTAAAATGTTATTTTTTACGATTTAAACAAAAAATACGTTTCCTAGTGTAAAGTGGTTCTGAGCAAATTTGTAGATGTAATTTGGGCAAAAAATTTTGTTAATTGAAATTAGAAAAATTTTATGTTTGTTTTGAATATATTTTTATAACAAACTTGTAAACATTTTTTGGTTGAACAGCTTTTGTCTATTTTACTTTTTTTTCGTATATTATACCGTTTTTTCAAAAATTGTATTTGTTTTCTTGTTAATGTTATTTTTACGATTGGAACAAAAACTACGCGTCCTATCAAAAAATTATTCATAACAAATTTGTAGATCTTTTTTGATTGAACGATTTTTGTTTATTTTTTGTATCTTACATACAGTGGCGGATCCACCTTCCAAATCGAAGAAAGCTAGATCGATAATAATATGGGTTTAGGAAAAAGTTTTTAAGCATAAAAATATAAGCAATAAAATATCTTAAGCCGCAACCCCCACCCCCCAAAAAAAACAGGATCGGCCACTGCTTACGTAGTTTGATCGCAAAATGGAATTTTTTATTATTTTTTTGTGTGGTTAAAACAAGAACCGTTGGTCAAAAAATGCTGGTTAACAACCTCAATTCGATATCAAGGGGTCTCGAAACGGTGGGACTTAAAGAAATCCGCAATAGTCAGTTTTCACATAAAACTAATACGTTCTAATTATGGTGAGAATGTAAAAACAATGAATTCAAGCTTAATTGACACGTTAAACATTCAACAATTTCAAACTTCGTTCAAAATTGAAGTATTCTTACTTTAGGATCTTGAAACTACGTCATTAAAAATTAATAATTTTCAAACCGTGGATCACCCTGTACACCCGCGCCTGTTAAAACAAGCCTATCAACAAGATTGGAAACATTGAAAGGATGCATTTTACTCTTCAATAAAAGGGATTGCTCCAGGCTTACCATATATATTTCCTCGATTTCCACTTGTAAACCTCTGATTTTCAGTGGCAGGTTTGAGAGTAGATTGGAGAACGCGGCTGGGTGGAGTCCAGAGAGAGAATCACCGATGAAGGTTGTATTGGAAGCAGCAAAACTTTTCAAATTATTCCCAAGTTTCCCACATCGAATGCCTGTACGGTCCTCCATTCTGTTCCACGCGGACGATTCCGTGAAGATAGTTTTTGTGTGAATACTTCCTGACACAACTCTATTCACCCGGACGAGCTACATTCTGATCGCTGATTGGTTGGTCGAAAGCGCTGAAACAAATAAGAAAAAAATGCCACGTACAGACCGCCCAGAGAGCTGGAACCACGAAAGCAAGTACTCTCGAGTATTTCCTTCTGATAATAGTATACGAGATGGTTACGCCTATAGTCATAAAAGGATGAAGGAGGGTATTACGCGTTTGCCTCTTGAGGTCCTGGTACACGCCGTTACGCCACGTTAGGTACGGCTGGGTCAAACAGTCCATCCATAACGACCTAAGAAAGGCTATAATAGGAGAACTTACCCCAACTTATATCCCTTCATACCAGAAAAACACTATAGTCTTTAGTGGCGAAATGTACGGAAAAATGCATATGCTTTTCTTAAATTGGATTGTTTTCACTTGAAAAAAATAAATTGTATTTATGCTTAACGATAACTTCAACGATACAGAATGTTATTTGTGTGAATACAATACGCAGAATCAAATCTGTTATTTAAAAATAATCAATTTCAGACTAAGATGGATTTTCTTATTTACAGGGGTCCTATTATGTTAAAATAGTGGCTTTTCATTCAAAACAGGCCTGTCCAGCGAAGAGTCATCTACTCAAAGTCCAGATGGTGCGTTTCCACCACCATTCCTTTCTGCTCACTCGAGAGAGCTCGGGTGGTGGTTACTCTCGTGACGTGGAATAGGACGTGGAGAGTTGAGATGGAAAAATCACGTCTACAATTTTAGTCGTTTCGACAAAAATTTCTAAATTTTCCCTCGCTGGACAGGTTTGATGCAGAGTTTAAAGAATTTTTTGTAATCTTTAAAGAATATGTCGGTATCTTACAGACGGACATTTGCTGTAAATATTATGGAAAATTCCGCAATTCTCACAGATTTTTTTGTGGAGATTACAGAAAAATTCATGCTGTTACGATACTGTAATATAAGCATAAACATTTTTTCCGTAAATTTCTCTATAATTTAATAATTGTATTGGATCCTATGACTCACATGAGTGTGTACAAATTACCAGAAAGAAATTTCATATCAGTAATTTTAAATGATCAAATCTGTAGTGTTAAACTAAAACAGGTCCATTTTCAACCAAAGATGGAATAGTTAAATTTTCAATTAACAAAATAAATTGTCAACAACAAAGAAACGAATTTTTACCAAAATAGTTAAATATTCAACAAAAAAAAAATGAATTTTCAACAAAAAAGATGAACCTATAACCAAAAATATGAATTTTTAAGAAAGTTGTTCCAACTTTTAACCAACTAGTTAAATTATCAACCAAGAAAATTATTTTTCTACCAAGCAAAACTAGTTTTCGAATAAAAAGTTGAGTCCTCAACTTAAAAAAGATTTATTTTAAAAGTAATTTAAAAAATGGCAAACTGACTGCTTATTCAGTCGAAATGACTGATTTTTCAGTCAAAGCATGCTTTATTAATTTATTAAGTCAAAGTTTGACTGATTTAAATGTAGAGTATATTGCTTGAAAGGATATCGATGAAATATTCTGCTGTTTCAGTACAACTGTTAATTTTTGCCTTATCAATTATTCGCCTTGGACCTACCTGAAAGATTTTCTTTAAAATAATGTAAATTAAGAAATTGTTAAATTTTAGACGGATTTGAAAACTTTGTTGCACAACTTGATAATTTCTTAATTGAAGAGGTCACTACGAAGGATTCTGGTGAATCAAGAGTACTTTGTATTCCAACCCTTCTGTTCTCGTAGCCTATGCAAACTCAACTCTAATCGAGATTTGGGTTGTCTAAGGGTGGTGCACGGTAATTCAATTCTGTGGATAGTAACGTACCTGCAATGTGAGGTCGAAGTGCATAATACGTGCTACATACACAAATCGGTTAGATCATGACAATGAAGGGTGGACTTGCGGCGGATTCCGACCCACAAACAAAACGTCATTAACATTCTTGATTAATGTAGACTATCTGTGAAGACACATTATACCCAAAGCTAGCGTAATTTCCCTCATAATGAAAGCTATTTGTTAAACAATCGTTATGCGAGTTATTCAGCCCTATCAATATATTATACCTAATGTTCCAGATTACATTATTTACTCAAGGCTATTGTGATTGAGTGAATATTGTTACGACATTTGCATTTGATATTATGTATTAGCAACGATCCTGACATAAATTATTGTAATTGCGTCAATTAGTTTTTTAACGAATTTACTGAAAAATGTTATGGATTTGTTTTACAATTGATGATTTGCAATGATAGCGGCACATTGAATTCTTTTCATGAGCATGTCCCCATTCAACTGCATGCATTGTACATTATACGGACATTCTGTGTACTGTTTCAGTTAAACGTACAAAAGTTTTAACAAGCGAATGTATTTTGTTTCCGTTCTGGGAGCGAGTTTCCCGACAATAGGTGATATTACAATAGGAGCCCAAATTAAGTCTATACGAGTCGGTTGAATTCATATCCAAAAAGCTTGCCACTGCTCTCTATCACGCGTTTGTCTGCATATCAAGTGATATCTTTGTGCCAAGGTGTTCTTATGCAGATGTTTCGCGTTGCACTCACGGTAAATATTGATAAATTAAAGTATGGAAGAAATACTATTTGTTATAGGTGACACTCGATCAATATCCTATTATTCCACGGTTGTATGCATTATTATTTATTAGGAAATATTCATTCAAAAACAACACACAGTAATGTTAGTGTAAACACAAAATGTATAATGCTATTAATGCTCTCAAGGAGGTATAATTTTCTTTCCATGGAGTTTGGTAACTTGCCATTAGATGATTAAACTCCTAACAAATTTTGATTTGTTAGTATAATAGTAGTGAAAATACAATTTTTTTAAACAGTTGAGAATTAGTTGTCAATTGTGTTTACAATTTCAATACCACTGCTGCGCATTGAAAAGATTTTTTTTAATATGGTGAGTGATGTGCATTGGAAACACATCATGGTTTTTGTTTTAGTTTCCAAGCAATATGCAAAAATTCATATGCAAATGAGTCAGCAGAATACTCGACATGCGGAGACCAAATTTCTCAGGTACCTAACCAATCAATGGCAGAAGACTAACTATCATTAATTAACTCTGTTGAAGTACAAACACACCTTTTCAATTAATATTAACAAAAACATTGAATCCTGTAGCGTAGCTAATATACAGTAGTTAGTGGTTATAGAAACAAGAAAACTTCTTCGCTTAAGCCTTAAGGGATCTGCATACTCCAGGGATGATATTGTTTTCATCACATACATACCTAAAAGACATATTAATAAGATTATCATTCATGCAGTAGTCATTAATACCTAGGACTCAAGGGGGCGCCTCCTAATTACCCCAAGATGAGCTGACTTGTCATCTCGGAATTGCCGCAGCCCTTCCGGATGTAATACATAAGAAACGGAGGTGAGCACTGAGCACATAAATTATGTGCTATATAATAAGCCAGTGACTTTATAATATGAATATCGTTGTTTGTTCAGCCGCTAGCAGGAGGAGACGTCGACAAAGGAGGCCATCGATGCATTTATGCATGACGTGGATCAAGTAATAATATTTTCATTCTGCGCAGTGGCAAAAGGAACATGCTACGGGGCGCCGACAAAAGGGTGAGCGGGGGAGTTGGCGCAAGCGGGGAGACAAAACAAGAAAATTAAAAGTATCGTAGACAAAGCCGCGGGACAAGACGCGGGAGCTCATTTGGTGTCTCCCGGTGAATGGGCGTTCATTATGATGCCTCCAGGACTAACAATCGGGTTCATTTTGTCTCTCTGCTCGTGGCAACAATAGGCACAGTCAGTCGCTGCCTCGGATCCGCCATCTTGACTCCGCCGCGATGTTCTTTTGTCGACTTATAAAGCAGCCCCGGGAAGAAAAAGATGGAGGGTGCGAGGAGGTGGAGGAGGAGGACCAGGAGGTGGAAAGAGGAGAAAGGAGAGGACCCAGCCAAGCCAAGGCGAAGAATGAAGAAGCTCAAAGCAACCAGCGAGCTCAGATCATGTCAGAAATAAGGCCAACTTTTCATTCACATATTATCAAATCCGTCTCGCTAAACGAGGATTTCACAGCTTCTTTTAATCTTTACTACAATTAAGTTTTACTGAAAGAGAACATCTAAAAGTACACCTATAAATGAGATTCTTTTTCAGTTTTCATAGGATACATCTTTTTTTGGGGTATTTTCAATCTGACGACTTTTGATCCATGGACAATGTATGATGCAGATGAATACGTAATTATTGATGTGAAAGAAGCTTCTCTTCAGAGTCCATTTATGTTGCATAATGCTTGTTGGCTGCTTTCATAGAAAGATTTTGAGCACTTTTCAATTTTCCTTAAATCTCTTACTTGAAGTTCACAAAATGAAAATACCTAGAAGAATCTTACAAAAATGTAAGACCACATTTGCACATATGTGCATTCGTAAGATATCCACGTATAAGTGACATATTTTTTTCTGGATATTCTTAATCAAATAAACATCTTTTAATTCAGACACAATATGTGCCAAAAACATAGATAATTTTTGTTGTCTGAATGAAACTTTTCACAGGATTATCTCAATTATTCCATCAATCTTTCTTTGAAATTAGAACTCAGCCAAGAGAAAACACCTGAAAGAACTCATTCGAATGAGACTTATCTGTCATCAACAATATTAACATTATTTAGTGTTTTCTTAAGACATAGGATTCGTGTTATAATATTTGCCGGAAAGTTTTTTGTTTAAATAAATAGCTTTTCATGGAGAAACAATTGATGTTGCATAATATTTGTGGGCTGCTTTCACAGAAAGATTGTTAGCACTGTTCTTTTAATAGGAACATAATATTTCCACTTTTCTTCACATTTTTTACTTAAAGTTCACGAAATGAAAACACCTGGATCATCAAATGAAATATCAAATGAACATCTTTCGATACCTACACGATACGTGCCAAAAATATGGATAATTTTTGTTGTCTGACAAACTTTCCACAGGAAGATTTCAATTATTCCCTCAATTTTTCTTTGTAAATAGAACTCAGCCAAGAGAAAACACCTGATAGAACACTTCACAGAGTTGTCAGTCATCAGCTTCAACTTACAACGGTGTATTCCTGAAATATCTGCATTTATAAGATAATATTTTACAGAGATAATAGAGATAGCATTGTTGCAGCATACATGGTCGGCAACATTCCTTTGATTTAAGGTACTTAGTA
>CAKNWT010093496.1:0-18038 GCA_932066315.1 Andricus coriarius | reverse complement strand
AATAGTTAAATTTTTCAGTTCGAAAAAATTAATGTTCAACAAAACAAAAACGAATTTTTGACAACATAATTTATGTTTCAACCAATGAAATGATTTTTTGAAATAGAATAGATCAAGTTTCAACTAAGTATTTGAATTTTCAACCCAAGAAGATGAATTCTCAATGGAAAATTTAATTGCTGGATTTTTTTTACTAAAAACGATCAATTTTGATCAAAAAATAAATTAGGTAAATTTTCGGTTTCAAAAAATGATTGTTAACTGAAGAGAAATTAATTTTTAGCAAAATATTTAATTCTTTAACCAATTAGTAGAATGCTTAACGAAAAGAGAAAGAGAAATACCTACGGGATGAACATTTTATATTCTGATAGAAGAAACATTATTTCATCACATAATTATGAAAATTCAACCTTGTCGGATCAGCGGCGAACAAAAAGTAGTTGAAAAATGCTTGGATAACAAGAATCCCAATTACCTCAAATAACCCAAATCTCAATAAGCATCCAGGTCATTGCCTGACGTACTCAATCCTATTGTGTCCTTTCATCCCATACCGTCTGCAGCCGGATTTGTATTATAAGCGCTCTCATTCGTCTGTATGTTTGGTCAGAGGAGTGAAAAACTGCAGAAAACAAAAACTCCTTAGCACAGCCACTTACCGATAGAAGAGTTTGAATGCAGACATTCGATAGAATCGAGTGCCTGCACCCATCATCCAAGTCAAACTTTTCGCTCGAAAGTAGTTCAACGCTGTGAAATCGCGACTATTCGAGAATCCCGAACGGTCACCCATCCGAGCGCTAACCGCGCGCGTAACAGTCGGTGAAGCATATATTTTTATTTGTTCAATAGACAGTCTACATCTTGCAGAATGTATAAAGAAATAGGTGGTCTTATACCAGGTATCACAATTTTCCATTTTAAAAAACCTTTGCTTTCTTTCTAAACAAATATTTTTCAATTGTCAAATTGATTATATTTAAGAGGGTATCTCTCATGATATAACAAAGTATGGGCTGGATTAATTATTTGGTTATAGTAATTTCCTTTGACTAGATAACAGAAAGATTTCTTCTTTATAAAATGATCATTTTCTCAATCATCATTTTCGATGACATTGAACTTGATCAAATATTGTATTAATAATGTTTTATATATATTTTCTTTACAGGTTTATTCATTTTTCATACCTTTAGTTATTCCTTATAAATAAGCTCTGATGATGAAGTCTATAATGACTTCGAAACATGTTGGAACCCTCGTAGTATAAAAAGGACGGAAAAAGGAGAAAGTGAGAGGTTGGTTTTTGGTTGACTTTTTCCCTTTTTTCCCTCTTTTTTCATTATGTTATTCTTGTCTCTAATGAGCCGAAAAGTGAGGTTTTTGGAAGTTTATTTTTGACTGTGAATCAATTTTTGCTTATTTGGCAATAAATTTTTCAATTTTTGCTTAGATTGTGAAAGTTAATCATGGAAAAATGGATTTCGTTTCAATCTTAATTTAAATACATTCAAAGGTTATTTTGCCAATGCATATGATATTCCCAGGAACCGAACTATTGAATTTTTTCAATCCTAAGATATTTCTGTTTGTATTTTTAAAAAAACCTGTGGCTATCGCTAGCCCTGTATGTGGGGCAGCGTCGTTCAAATGCAGTTGGTTGGAAATAATTAAATTATTAAATTATTGTTTTAATAAATTAATCAATACGTATGGAAACAAGTTATACAATAATGTTGGACAGGAAATAAAAAATAAGCACATCAGTTAGACGTCTTGATTCAGAGCATTGAATGCTACACAACCAGACGACGTACAGTGCGGTGAGTTAGGAAATTGGGGTTCAAAATGATCCAGAGCCTACAATTTTTATTCGATTTCATCTTTTTTTTTTCTTAAAGCTAACTAAATTCTTAGGAAGTCTTTCAAGGCTGATTTGGCAAAAAAGGCTCTGTTTGTTTATTATCTAAGTTGTAAAAATCTCTTCAAAAGAATAAATCGGCATGGATAAGAGCTCTGCTCTAATGCTTTACCCTCAATTAACCTTGCGAGAAGGACCTCAGAAATACTTAACTCGGTCAAGAACACCACTCGGTCTTATCAGAATTATAGCACAATTAAGATTAATAAATAAGTTCATACCTAGACTTATAATCAAGAATAAAACCTGCAGTTTGAATGTTGATGGTTATTGTATCTACTGTCATGAGAATATTTTTAATACAGAACCTGTGTATCACCTTTTAGTAGAATGTCAATTTTTTTAAACTTTTAGGTTTTCATGTATAAGCGAAAGTATGGGTATGTGTGAGATAAGGAATGCCTGGCTGAATATTCTTGATAATCCAGAAAAAAATTCTATCAAAAAAATTATTATGTTTGTTAGTAAGTTTCATGAATGAGAAATTTTTTGTAACCACGGTTTATCTTCTCTCGGGTAATGTTTACCATCAACCTTTAATTTCAGTTTTTGTTTTTATTTATTAGAATAACAGTTTTAGAATTGAACTGTAACTCATTTGTATGAATCGAATGATTCTCAAACAAATAAAGCACTACTACATCTAAGTTGTAAAATGCCAAAAAACCATAATTTTTCATATTTGAGCTGCCTGTTATGTATCAATTTTTGATATTATCTCAAAAATGTGAAAAACTGATAGATTTACAATCGATTAACAAATCCTGATAACTTAGATAAAGTTTCTGCAATCCGTTCAATTGTTGTTAACAAATTTATGAACAAAATCGATTTTTGCTGTACATTGAAGTCTGGAAGCTCTTTTTATTAACAATTTTCATTAAATAAGCGCTTTTAGATATATAAAATGCATTTTTTCTGCGCAGTCATTAGGTTTGCCTTCAAAAATAAAAATTCTATGACATAAATGAACAACAAACAATTGTGATCATTGTTATAAATAATTCTGATTAACAAATGCATTAAACGGTCACTCTTTGATTGAAAAAATCCATTGTTTGACATGATTGTTCATTTTATCCCTAAATTAAAATTCGGATGGAAGAAACTGACATTTCACAATATTTTTCATTGTTATTAACAATTCTGATCAGCAATTGCATTTAGTAGTCGCTTTCAAATAGGAAAAATCTCTTTCTTGCTGAAATCTTGATTGGATCATAAGAAATGAAACTCCTATGAAATATACTGACATTCAACAAAATGTCCCATTGTTATAAACAATCTTGATCAATCAATTCTTAAAATAATTGTTTCGTATAGAATAAATCTGTTTTTTGGTTTAAATAGTTAATGTTACCTTGAAATAAGGAACCGAATCGCAAAACATCAACACTCAATATTTTTTTTTCAAAATTATAAACAATTAAGATGAACGAAATCATGAAGCTTACCCATTTCTGGACCGAAACAAGTGAAAAACGAAACAACTGCAAATCGTTTGTGTCTCTTGATTTTTAGTTGTTTCTTTCATCATTAATTTTTTCCTGCTCCAGAAACCAAAAAACAGATTTATTCTATAGGAAAGAATTATTATAAGAATTAATTGATCAAGATTGTTTATAACAATGGTAAATTTTCTTGGATGTCAGTATATTTCGTAGGAGTTTCATTTTTTATGATCTATCTCTCTAAATTTGAATTAGTAAAATCTAACTGATTGTCATCTAAATTCTACTAATTGCTGTAGCTAGAATTGAGTGACTGACAATTAGAAAAATTATATTGATTGAATTAGTAAAACGAAAATTACGAATTGATCAATTATAGTTGTATTGAAGAAATCAGTTAATTTCAAGAGGTTATGATCCAAAAATATTTGTGCACCATTTTTAAATGTGAAATTGCTTAAAGTTTAAAATTAGTTCTCACATGTAATAATTTCTTACTCATTTATTAAAATGAAAATTTCAAAATAAGCTTCATTATTATAAATAATATTGGAGTATAAACACGAGCTTAATTCAAAAATTATTCCTCTATCAATTTATTCTGTGTCTATAATTGATCCACTTCAGTTACGGTATTTTTACTGTTAAAATGAGTAAACTTCTGAAAATAACTGATTCATCCATTTAAATTAAGTGTACTGAATGAATTGGTAAAATTTCTACTAATTCAAATTTAGAGAGAATAAACATTTCAGCAAGAAAGAGATTTTTTCTATTTAAAAGCGACTATTAAATGCAATTGCTGATCAGAATTGTTAATAACAATGAAAAATATTGTGAAATGTCAGTTTCTTCCATCAGAATTTTAATTTAGGGATAAAATGAACAATTATGCAAAAAATGGATTTTTTCCATCAAAGATTGACTGTTTAATGCATTTGGTAATCAGTATTGTTTATGACAATCGTCAATATTGTTGATTGTCCATTTCTGTCATGGAATTTTCATTTTTTAAGGCAAAACTAAGGATGGCGCAGAAAAAATGCATTTTATATATCCAAAAGCGCTTATTTATTGAATTTATTCGTATCAATCGAAAAAATAATACTTAAGTGTTTGATTTTAGTGAAACATTGATTTTATTTGATTTTACGGTGAAAAGCGTGATGAAAATAGCTTCCAGGTGCGAATGTACAGCAAAAATCGATTTTGTTCATAAATTTGCTTATAACAATTGAACGGATTGCAGGAACTACATCTAAGTCATCAGGATTTGTTAATCGATTGTAAATCTATCAGTTTTTTCACATTTTTGAGGTAATATCAATAAATGATACAGAACAGGCAGCTCAAATATGATAAATATGGTTTTTTGGCATTTTGCAACTTAAATAATAAACAAACAGATCCTTCTTTATAATATCGGCCGCGACAGACCTCTTAAGAATTTAATAAGCTTTAATTTAAAAAAAAAAGATGAAATCGGATAAAAATTGTAGACTCTGGGTTATTTTGAACCCCAATTTCCTAATTCGCCGCACTGCGCGACGCTTCCTTGGTCTAACCCTATTTATCTACTTTTTAGGGTTTTGTAGCCCCGGGCAGAAACCTTTATACTTTCAGTCGGGGGTGCGTCCATCCGTCCTATTTTTTTCAATAAGGGAAACTTAAAACTCCTAACTCACTATTCCTAGCTCAAAACTCCTAACTCACAACTCCTAACTCACTACTTCTAGCTCAAAACTCCTAATTCACAACTCCTAACTCACTATTCCTAGCTCAAAACTTCTAACTCACAAGGGGTGGAGAAGTGAGGGGTAATGAAGGGACAATAGAGGGAGGTAAGTAGGGGAATGAAAAGGGAGGGGAAGTGAAGAGAATTAAGGGGAGAGGAACTAGGGAAAGCAAGGTGAAATGTGGGGTAAAGTAAGGAGAGTAGGAGTAGATGAGGAATAATTTACGAAAGGGAGGGGAAGGGAAAGTTGAAGTTTAAGGAGGGGTCGTAGGGTGGAAAAGGGAAGTAGGGGGATATAGTTGTAGAACGACTCATTTGCGTTTTTATAGGCTACGAAACTCTTTTTTCGTAGACGCAAGGCGCCTATTTTGACTGCTTTTTGATGTAATAATACAGGAAGATGAAGTTAGATAACTTCATCACGTGTCACTCAAGTTTGCTCTGTTCGCTTGCGCACAGTCAGAATTAATAATATTACATAACGTTCCTGAAGCAACCAGTACGTATCTAGACTTCTAGAGGTTCACATACACCCCTATAGGAAGCCTGGAGCGAACCACGAGAACCGGAATTACCCGACATGGTGTAGATATTTCCTTGTAGTTCCCATCCCTCTCTCTCACACACTTTTGCCCTTACTGAAGGAGCAATACTCGCCGCCAGGATATCATTGCTTTGCCGTGGCTCGGTGCTGAAATTAGTTTTCAGGATTATTTCGCGCCGGGAGTCCATTGCGATTGCCTCTTACGTTCGTATCCTCGTGCGAAGAACCTCTTCCTCGTCTTTCCTACCTTGTATTTCCCCTTCCATGCTCTTTCCTTCCCGCAATTGCATCATATACCTACTTGCGATTCATTGATGTCTTCTATCTGCAGAATCTTATAATCACCCAATCACTCACTCCCTATACTATCCAAGTTTCTGTAACATATTTCCTTCTACTTTTCAAAATTTCATTTAAATATTTCTCATTTCTGATTGGTTGCCGGGGGTAGCAATTTCTGCTACTGTAGCAAAAACGGCTGAAGGGTAAATGGGCTCATATTAAAATTGGGTAGATTTATTTATTATTTCGCATTTAATTTTATCAAAACCCTCCTAAAAAAATCTGGAATCGTCAGAAAAAAAGTTTCTCGATAGAAATCTTGAGGAAAAGTCAGAATTCATAAGCAAGTGTTCAGAAATCATCAGAGCTTGGGTTCGAAAGATAATCCTTTTATTAGGGGTCCAAAATTATAATATCATAAAACCTAATCCCTTTTAGATTTTTCAGGCTATTTATATTACTTATTTATTCATATTTCTTAACGCATATTCTTTTTTTGATTTAAATATTTCTCTTTACAAAATACATTATATTTATCCTAATTATAAATTTTTCAAGAAAATGTTTAGGTATCAAAAAATAAAATTATAAGTCGTGTGGATACATTAAAGGCTAATATTATCGAGCTAAAAACTTTAGTTATTGTATTTTTAAACAAATAGTTGAATTTAAGAGCCAAAAAGACGACTTTTTTCAAGACCTTTCAATATTCAACCCAAAAAGCATAATTTTCGAGAATAAAGTTCATTTTCAGCCAAAGAGATGAATTTACAATCCAACAGGACGAATTTTCAACAAAAAAATTGAATTTTCGGCCAAAAAAGATGAGTCTAACAAAATAATTAAATTTTCAAAAATGATTAAACTATCGCGAAATAGTTGAATTTTTTACCAAATAGCTGAATTTTCAACCAACAAGATTAGTTTTCTGTAAAAAATTGAATTCCACGAAACACGCACATTTTTAACAAAACAGTTGAATCCTCAGCCAAATTGTTCAATTTGCAACTAAGAAGATTAATTTTGTACCCAAGCAGACGAATTTTTAACAAATTGAAGCTAAAATGTCAAATGTTTTATAAATGAGTTGATGCTTGAACCAAAATAGAGGAATTTACAACAAGAAATCTAATTTGTAATTAAAAAATGAATTTGCAACAAAATAGTTTAATTTTCAACTAAAATAAATGTTTTCAACCAATTGAATTCAACAAAAAACGCAAATTTTTAACAAAATAGTTGAATTTTTAACCAAGAAGAAATATTTTGTACACAAGCAGACGAATTTAACAATATTAAAAAAAATGAAACTAGAAAGTCGAATGTTTTAGAAAATAATTGATATTGAACCGGAATAGAAGAATTTACAACAAGAGACTTAATTTCAAATTCAAAAAGATGTACTTTAAACGATATAGTTGAATTTTCAACTGAAAAAAAAATTATCAACCCAAAATTGAATCGTCAAATATTTAGTTTAAAAAACTAATCTACAAACAGCAATAAATACGATTTTATAACCAGCTAAATTCAACTAAAACTAAAGAATTTTGAAATCTATAGTTATATCTTCAACCAAAATGATGAATTTTCAACAAAAAAGATTAATTTTGTATCTAATAATTTAATTTTCAACAAAATACATAAATTTTTAACCAAATAGTTGAATTTTCAACTAAAAAAGGTAGGTTTCCAACCAGCTGAATTGAATGAAAAAAATTCTTTCTAACAGAATAGTTGAATCTTCAACCGGATAGATGAATTTTCAAAAAACAAGATTAATTTTCGACCTATACAAACCAATTTTCAACAAAATTGTTAAGTTTTCAAGATGAAAATTCGAATGTTATAGATATCAGTTGATTTTTAAGTAGGATTAGAAGAATTTTCAACTAAAAAATATAAAATTTCTACAAAAATAGAATCGTTTAATTTTTAGTTCAAAAAACTAACAAAAAGCAAAAGCAATCAAATTTTAAAACAGTTTTAAAACTGTTCAATTTTCAAATAAATAGTTTAATTTTCTACCATGATATTCGAATTTATCTACAAAGCCTGTAATAGTTAATATTTCAACCAAAAAAGATTTTAATTCGAAAAAATTGAAACTTTCAACAAAATATATAAATTTTAACGAGAAAAGATCAATTTTCAATTACAAATTTAAATGTTTAACCAAAAATGTAGTAGTTACATTTTCAGTAAGGAAAATTAATTCACAACCAAAAAAAAAACTAATTTTAAGCAAAATAGTTAAATTTTCAAACAAAAAGTAAATTTTTTGACCAAAAAGATTAATTTTTCATTAGTAAAGACAAATTATGAACAAAATAAATAAGTTTTCAACGAAGCACTTGAATTTTCAATCAAATAGTTTAATTTTTAATTAAAAAAGATGAGTTTTCATCCTAAAATAGAATAGGTAAATTTTTAGTTTCAAAAATTAATTTTCAACAAAAAATGAAAAGATTTTTTGGTTGCATTTTTGACAAAAATAGTTTAATTTTAAACGAATTTTCAACATATTAATTTAATTTTCAACTAAATAGTAGAGTTTTCAACAAAACGAGATGAATTCTGAACCTGGATTGAAATTGAAAAATTTTTAATCTATGTAGTCTAGAAATTTTCGAATAAAAATACCCTTTTTTGTTGTAAAATGTTGACATAACCTAAAAATTTTCAAAAATTGGGATTCTTGATGATGACTTTTGTTTAAAAATGCTAATTTCGAGTAAAAAATATTAAGACAACCTAAAATTTTTAGAAATGTTGATTCTTTTTCGAATCATTATGATTTTATATTTAAATTATTGTTTTGTAATACAAATTTCCAGTGAAAAGTACTAACATAGTATATGTATAATATTTTTAATAATTTAGGAGATAATTTAAAAGTTTTCAATTTAACCGCGCGCAAGAGTATTAAGAAGAACAATTGATGATCAATTATCGTTATGCTTTCTATAATTTTTCTTAATAAAAGGGATTCTTTGTATGATACATTTTTGAACTTTAAAGTTTTTATATATAAAGCAATATATTTTTATATAAGAATATGTATTTGAATTAAGATACACTTTCTCCTTTTTTTTGCTAAATTCCTTATATGGGACGATAATACATTAATTATACTCACTAATGACGAAATAACCAAATTACCAAAATTGAGACGTCTCCCTAACAACATTCCTATGTTGATAACTGAGTTTGATATTCTTGACTCTTAACTTTAAGATTTGCAAGGGAAATGAAATTCCAGAAAATTTAAAGAACCGGAGGCATTTGGAGAATTCATAAATTCAGGTAAACGTAATTGAAACATTATCCTCGTCAAGAACATCAAGAATTTACACTCCCTATTCTCTTGAATTTAGAACGGCAACCACTCAGCTCTCGTGTTTCAAGATGTCTCTAAATTCCACATTCTAGATTCTGGAACCACCTCTCTCTCTCTCTCTCTCTCAGCCCTTCTTATGCATTTAGGTCTTCGTTCCACGTCACAGTGAGTTTCCGAAGGCAAATTTGCAACTGAAGATTTAATGTTTCATCAAGTTTCCAAGTTACAAGCTGCCATTTGAACGCCTTTTACTATTTCACTCCCAACACCAATTATGCTGACGTTAAACAATGTCATGTGCCTAATAGTCAATTAATTCCGGCCGGCCTTCTACTTAGAAACACTTTGGTGTACTTAATACAATGATAAAGTACAGGATAAATGTTACAAAACTATTAAAATTACTTTTTTAATTAAGAAAAAAAATATATTTAACATACGAGGGTCAAATGGTGTGAGGTAGAGACGAAGTAAAGATAGTATGAGTGACTATTTCTAGAAATTATTTTGAGGTCACGGCATGGACAATGACAACTGTGATGTAGAAGAAGACGCATTAGAAAATTACATTGAAACCGATGATATAGTAACTTGTCCCTCTGAGATTAGAGCTATGATTCCGAAATTGAAGATCGGTGAGGCTGCTGGTGTGGATGGTATTACCGCTAGAATTCTCAACAGCGTGACGAGTATTTGTCTATAAGACAGAGCGAATTGATGAGAATATAAACTGAGAAAAGGAATGTTCCAAATGATTGGAGTAAGACGATTATCGTTCCAATCTACAAGAGGAAGGGTGATAAGGGTTACTGCATTAACTATCTATAGATCAATATCAGCTCACTAAGTACCGTAGGAAAAATATTTAAAAAAAACACCTATTCGTTAGGTCATGGACATAACGGAAGAAAAGATCCGGAAAGTACAATGCGAGTTTACGCCAGAAAAATCATGTGCGGATCAGATGATTTTTTTCATTTGTTGATCTGGACAAAGCCTTTTGATAAGATAAGCAGAATTGAATTATGCGGGAAGTTCCGAAAAAGTATAGAGTCAATGGTTGGCTCCTATCACTGTAAAAACAAAGTATTATTTCAGGGCTACTTTCAGGTATTACATAAGACTCAGAAAAAACAATCTCAAGTGGTACCAAATGAGACCACTGGTGAGATCCCAGAATCGTTTGTTTTGCATTGAAAATAACAGCATGAAGTTATCCTATTCAAAAGCAGGAAACGAAAAAAATGGTACCGTAAAAATAGAGATCTCTAGTTTTTACAGCGATGAGCAATAACAGCAATAAAACTGAGTGATTGGCTTGATATGAGGCAGGGTATTAGACAAGGATGCTATTAGTCAAGGCTATTCATGGTATTCATGGATTAGCGTTTGCAGATGGTAAGATTTTTATGGAAAAATCAGCCCATGATTTGCAAAGAATGTTGAGTATACTAAATACTAGTGTAAGTACCATGGGTCTTAAGATTAACATAAATAAAATAACAATTATTGTATTCGGAACAAGAGATGAGAAAACAGTATACAATATTACTTTAGACGAAGAGAGGATACAACTAGTTAATAATTGTTGGAGAAAACTTAATCAGAGATAAAACACACGCAGAAAGAGATTATGATTAGTTCAGAAAAAGAAATACACTTCGTTCTTACACTTTACTTTATTCTGCAAGATTGACTGAAATGCTGTAAGACTAACTTGAGGAATGGCAACAGGCCCCTTAGACCCTTGAATCCGCTGAGACTGAGCGGTCATAGAACCCCTTCCAGTTTTTCGAAAAGATTACAATATATATAGATATATAAATGTAAAAGAGTGCCACAAATAGAGTTGCATTTCCAGCAATAATTACAGTACCCTCTCACTTATCGCGAGAGGCTGGGACTGGGATTCGCGTTAAATGAGTTCCCCCACTACATCAAAAAACTTTTTTCCCTTGCGCTTTATCCTCATATCTGATTGGTTGAGAAAATTTAATCTATTCAAAAAAGTTCAAGTCAAAATTTGACAGTTGATTAAATAAGTTAGAGAGAATATTCAGAGGTTATTATACTAATTTTACCTGCGAATCCTAAAAAACTTAGAGTTGTCTTACAAGGGTTCTTTGAAGAAAAGTTTAATATTTGAAAATTCTGGATGGGCATTAAAGTTTTTTTCTTTTTCGGTCTAGAATTGCTAGCCATTTATCAATTATGTAGTTAAAATGAAAGAAAGAATAAAGTATTAACCTCTTAAGTACGTTACATTGAATGTCAATATTTAGAAAAAAAATTATGTTTACGCGCGAGCATTTTGTTTAATGCGTGCGCTTACATGTGTCGGCAGTGGGAGCAAAACAACTAGGGGAAGTCGCGATATCTGGTAGTGCGATAAGTGGGAGGGTACTGTATACGTATCTTGGATGTTTATTTATTAATGATGGAAAAATAGATGGAGAGATATCCAGGTACATTAATGAGAGTAGGAAGGTTATCGCCAGTGTAGGATCTATTACCAGAAGTAACAATATGATACTCTCAGAAAAATGTTTTTTTGAATCGAAAAACAAAATTTGTTTGAATTCATATCATTGAAAGAAACAAATTTTTTGCTTCAATTGAAAAAAGGTTTATTTAATTTTAAGAAATGGAAAATATTTGCCTTATTGATTGAAACAAATAATTTTTTTAGTACAATTTGTTTGCTTTAAAAAAATTGACTTTTATTAAGCAATGCATTTGTTAAAAATTTGTTTACTTGAATTCATAAAGATATTTATTTGATTAAAACAAAAAATAGGCGTGCTATGGCGCTGCCGGCAGGTTTCCATGCGGTACTAACCTAAAATCTAAATTGATTTATTCATTAATTGAATTGATGGCATTGTTCTTTTTTTAGTGTTATGTGATTCTAACGGTTCTGACTTACTGGAAAACTTAAAATTAATTAAAAAATGGACGCAATATCTCTAGCGTTGGAACTACTTGAACATTGGGGCCTTACATTTTGGATATGATTGAATATTTCGCAGGTGAGTAAGTTTTTTTCATTACTCACCTCCTTTCTTCATAAAGATGATTTATGAAATCGATCATGTCTTTTAATAATTGTAATTATCGCTGTATACTTAAAAGCAGGAACACTCATAAATATGTTCAATTCAAATTTCTAACTCTGGTTCATTTCTCATTATTCTACTTTATGATTTTTTAATTCAAAAATGAGGAGCTCAATCAATAATTAAACTGAAGTAAATATTCGAATTGAATAAGTGTTCCTGCTTTTGCATATAGAAAGATAATTATGATTAACAAAACACATATGATCGAGCTTACACATTATTTTCATAAAGAATGCTCAATTTTGAGGTTAAGTGTAAAACGAAAAAGATTTACTTCACTTGAACAAAATCTATAATTAATTTTTTTTAAATATATTCAATGTAAAGAATAACTTTACTCAATTTAAACAAGAGATTTATTTAAACTTACCAAAAATTTGTTCGAACCAAATAAATAAGGACAAACAAAAAATTTCTTTGAATCAAACAAACATTTGTTTGCCCCTATATCAAAGAAATAATTTGTTTGATTCAAACAAAATTTTTTTAATTCAAACAAACATTTTTCTCAGTGTAAATAAAGCTAAAATCTCAATATGTAACTCTGTACTTGCACTCACTGTGCTGTGTGGTAGCGAGACCTGAACGTACCAAGAAAAGGATAGGAGTAAAGTTAACGCAGTTGGCATGTAATTCCTGTGAGATACATGCGGTAAAACGCTAAGGGAAAAAGTCAGTGATGAGAGGATTCTCAACAAAATTGGTGTAGACTTGTAGAGGAAACGCTGTTTGATAAAAGAGAAAGAAATTGGTTAGGATGGTTTGGTCATATTGAGACACTGGATGATGGACGTTTAACAAAGCAAGTGAATTTAGGTAAAGTAAATAGCAGCCTACCCAAAGGCAGACCGAGGAAGTACTGGTGGAATTTTGTGGATAAAACAATACAGTAACATGATATAAAGAGTCACAAAAACATAAGAGCTTACATGACAAGATGTATGGCTGTAGAGAATGTAGAGTACTTTCATAGGGGTTAAAATATCAAATTGTGCTTTTTGAAAATCATACACGTAATTCTTTAGAAATCTTGGTACTTAAATATCTTTCAATGATATAGGAAAGTGGAAAACATGATATTTATAAATTGAACCCCTATTTTGGGTATTTTTCCCAATTAGGGGTACTATTCTTGGTCTTATTGGGTCAAGTTTTTTATTAGCGTCTGGTACAATCTGTTGTATTTCCTGCCAAACACTTATTATTTTTACGGAAATTAACTAACACTTAACTTTCCCTAACTACTCTTTCTTACTTTCAATCATTTCACCTACTTCACCTCAATTCCACTCACTTCCTCAACTTTCCCTCCCTGAATTTACCCCCTCACTTTGCTACTTCCCCTTTCCTAATTTCTCTTCACTTCCCCTTCTTTCCCTCAGTTCATTTCCCCACACTTTCACTTCTTCCTCTTCCCTCGCTACCCTCATTTTCCCTCACTCATTTTTCCTATAAACCTTTAAGACTAAATTGTACTTGAAAAGAACGTTCAATATCAAATGTTATTTTAAATAGGAAGCATTAAAAATGCAACAATTTCTACTAGCGAACGTTGAAAATTAAACGAATGCAAATTTGATTTAAAACTGAAAATATTTTTAGTCACCAAGAATTGTCACATTAAAATTTTGTTACACTCAAACTCCTGAAAATTTTAATTATTTTAAATAAATTGAAATATTTGAAAATTGAAAATTTCATTATTTAATTTTAATTTTAATTGCAAAATTTAAACTCATGAAAGGGAAAAATTCAAAATTTAGTGTTCAATATGAAACTTCAGAACTATAAAATGGTAACCATTCAAAGATAAAGGAATTATTGAATTACTTAAAATCGGACAATTTTAAGATATTGGATTGAAAATTAAAAATTAAAGATTGTTATGCTCGAAACTCTTCTTTTAATCCGATTTTATTCGGGATAGTTTAAATTGAAGCTATTGACACGTTATCATTTTTTTATATTAAAAGTTTCAAGAAAAGAAAATAAGTAAAATTTGGTTATCAGACCCATATGCTGGAAACTTTTCTTTTAGTGCGATTTTCATCTGTGATACCTTATATTGATGCTATTATCATGTATGTACTGAGATTAAAAATAGAATTTGTTAAGTTAGACTTTAATTTTTTCATAAATATTTTCGTTTGAAAAAAATTTGCTGTCTTATGTTATTCATTTTTGATACCAGTGACTAAAAAATAAGAAAAATGAGGCAAATTTGATTATTTGGATCACTATGCTAGAAGATTTTCATTTACTCTTATTTTCTCCTGACATGGCTCAAATGAATCATTTAGAATTAAGATAGACAGTAAAATTCGCTATGCTACAGTTTTTTCTTTCTAATATTAATGGTTAAAAATAAGAAAAATGAAGACATTTCCGCTAATTTTTTGTTCATATTTTAAACGTGTGAGAGAAAAAGAAAAATTCCCTGAAAATGTTGTAAAAATTTGTTAGTTCGAAGAAATTATTTATTTACATTGTAAATGATATTTTTTTCGAATGAATGAAACTGTTGAAAATTGTATATTTTGGTTCAATTATAATATAGTGCATTTAAATCAGCAATAGTTAGTATTTTCAATCACGGAAGCAAGAATAAATTACAAGCTACGATTTGCTACTGCCCGGGCAACGTTTGGTCAATTTTTTGTTCGCACAAAGTATTTTAGATTTTAAGCTTTCAAATAAAAAAAATTTTAGTTTGAAGGTCTCAAAAGTTAAACTGTTTATATGCAAAAAAATATTTATTGCTATTTTTACAGACTAAAATTGATGAATTAAGAGACTGTGAACCTCCAAAGTTTAATTCTTCTAAAAATTTTGAAAATTATATGATTTCAAATTGAAAATGTTTCAAATTGAGTAAACTGGGAGTCAACATATTTCAGGGAGAATTCGAAAAAATTCAAGAGAATCCCGAAGAATTTAAAGGAATTTAGGATAAAATCATAAAAATTCATGGTGGATTAGAAACTTATTTAAATAAATTGAAAAAAAGTCCGCAATATTCCATTGATTTCAGTAAAATTTATGTGAATTTAGATGTGTTCAATAGAAATAAAGAGCTTATAGAAAAAATCAGCCAATTTTAAATAGCGGAATTGAATTCTTTAAATTGAAATAATATTATTTTTCAAAACCCAAAATGGCGCCCTAGCTTTAATTTTTGCTTCTTCAATCCAAAATTAAACCTCCTTTTTTATTTTTTTATCCTGTGATATGACAAATTTCACATTAAAATCCACATGTGTTTGGAGATAAATATCTCTTGAACAGATAAAAATTTCTCAAAAATCGCTGTTTTGTGGTTTGGTATTTGGTTACGACTAAGATGAAGTTGGTGTTTTTTATTCAAAAGCGCTTAAAATTTTGAAAAACTTGGTAATTCAATTTTCTTCATGAAAAATTTCATTAATTTCAAACATAATGATTTAAACTATTTGAATTATTAATTCTCTAAATTAAATTACGTATCAAAACCTAAAATTTGCAAACGCTCTTTATTTTGATATTTTCGAAGCTTGAAAATGCTGAACTTTTTGAATAATTTATTTACCATTCAATCACCCAGCTTACAGTTAATGGCATTTTTTTATGATAAAGTAAAATTAACTAAATATTTCAAATTACAAATTTAGCGGTATCGAGTATTCAAATTTGCAATATCAGTGTTGCTACAAAATCCGAATTTCGAAATTCCCTAATTTTTCCCTCGCCAATTTTTCATCTTCCCTGAAATATTATGAATGTAACAACAATTTGTGTTTCTAAATATATTTAAAACACTTTTGGTGTGGAATAGTTGATATTTTCAACAAAAAATATTTTAACTTTCAATTAAAAAATTTGGATTTAAATAAAAAAATACGAATTTTTAACAAATTCTTTGAATCCTGAACCAAAAAAGACTAATTTTCAAACCAAAAAAAGAAATTTTGAACAAAAGAAACTAGTTTTCAACCAAGAAAGATTTTTTAGCCAATAAAGAACAAAAATCTCGTCCGAAATGTTGATTTTTCGCGCCAAAAAGACAAATTTTTGTTAAAAGAAGATAACCCAAAAATATGCGTCTTCTACCGAAAGAATTGAACTTTCGACTAAAATAGAAATAATTTTCTAGCAAAAATGAATTACCTATATTTTTAGTCAATATAATTGATTTTCAATAGAATGAACTGAATTGTTAACAAAATAGTTAAGTTTTTCACTAAAAAACTGAATTTTTTAGTAAAATGACAATTCTTCAAACGAAACACATGAATTTTCAATTAATTAGTTGAACTTTCAACCCAAAAGATGAATTTTCTACCAAAAAAGACAATTTTTCAACAAAATGGATGAATTTTTAATGAAATAGATAAATTTGTAACCAAACAAATAGATTTTCAAACAAGAAGGTTAAAATGTCTAACAAAAAACATAAATTTTCCACAAAAACTAAAATAATCAAATTTTCAGTGAAAAAATATATATTTTTAATCGTTCTTTAAACTAACGTTTATCCAAAGCAATAAATCCTTAACCAAACAGATTATTTTTCCATCAAAATAGATTACTTTTCTATCACAAAAGAATCATTTTCTATAAAAAAAGATTAATTTTTATTAAATCACATGAATTTTTAACCAGATTTTCATTTTTTAAAGGAATTTTCAACCTGATAGATAAATTTTCAATCAGTGAAATAAATTTTTAACCAAAAAGGTGAATTGGAAGATTAATATTTTATACCATAAAAGACAAAATTGATGTATTTTGTTGAAACTTTCAACCGAATATGTTTAACCAAACATATGGAGTAGTTAAAATTCGAGTTGAAAAATTAATTAACAACAACAATTTCAACAAAATAGTTCAATCTTGAAAAAAAAAATTAATTTTGAACAAAGTAGTACTTAATCCAATCGTTATATTAGTGGTAAATATAATCTTATACAAAATTCGAATCAAATTCAAATAGTCGACTTTAATTCTACCTTGATGTTCATCTGGAAGTACCTTTAAAATGTTTTTTTTAATAATAATTTTTTTCGTTATAATAAAGAAACTTCTGTTAATCATATAGAACGTTCTCAAATCATATAAATTTTCTATAAAATTGATAACAAAATGCTAGAAAATAAACCAATATTTTTAGGAAAGGGTAATAGCACGCAAAATGTTCTAGGTCATAATAAACTATACATTTTTATTTGGAAAATGTATCCTTATTTATTTTACCAATCTAAAAAAATCGTAAGTTCTTCAGGTATTCGTATTATAAAAATTATAATTTGGTAAACGTTTACGCCTGATAAAAAAAATGAAAAATCGTAGCTGTAATAGTATTTTTAACATTTTTTTTCCGGCAGTTTCGTCCACTATATGAAGCTGCGACTTCTGAACTGTAATCCAATTCAGCCAAATTTTGGTAGGTATTTTTCATGCAAACAATAAAAACTACTGTTAAACAATTATTTACTTTTTTTGATTCAGAAACAAAGTTCTAGAAACCTGAAAAAAAGATGGGAACCATGAATACGTTTTTAAATTTTGTATAGGGCTATACACATACAAATCCCTACAAGTTGACGTTGGGATTTGGGATCCAGTCTAGCTCTTTTCACTACGTCACGAACGTTATTCAGCATGCTA
>CAKNWT010093489.1:0-17316 GCA_932066315.1 Andricus coriarius | reverse complement strand
AAAAAAGATTAATTCTCAACAAAAAATATAATAGTTGATATTTCAACAAAATTTTAAATAAAACACAGTCGAAGTCAACCAACAAGATTAGTTCTCAGCAAAAAATGTAATAGTTTATATTAAACTCAAAAAAGATTTTAATTTTAAATCAAGAACATTAGAATTCAACAGAAAAAATGAATTTTCAACAGAAGAGTAGGAATTTCAACCAGGAAAGATTTTTCAGTCAATAGAGAACGAAATTTCACCCAAGTTCTTGAATTTTCAAAGCAGAAAGGTGAAATCTCTAGAAAAAACTTGAATTTTCCACCAAAAAGATTTATTATCAATTAAAAATGTAATAATTTATATTTCAACCAGAAAAAGATTTTAATTTTAAATCAAAAGCATTCGAATTTGACCAAAAAGATGAATTATCAACAAAATAGTTGAATTTTTAAACAAAAAATATTGAAATTCAATCAAAAACAGTTGCCTGATTCTTATTTAAAAAATTAGAATTCTCAACGAAAAAAGTAATAGTTGATATTTCGACTAAGACCAAAATTTTAATTTTAAAACAAAAACATTCGAATTTGACCAAAAAGATGAATTTTTAACAGAAGAGTTAAAATTTCAACCAGGAAAGATTTTGAGTCCATAAAGAACGAAATTTTACCCAAATTCTTGAATTTTCAAAGCAAAAAGGTGAACTCTCTAGAAAACAGTTAAAATTTCAACCCGGAAATATGAATTTTCAACCAAAAAGTTAATTTCCAACCATATACATAGTTGAATTTTCTACGAAAATAATAGAATGTTCAACCCAAAATGATGAATTTTGAACAAAGCAAATGAATTTGCAAGCCATACAGTTGAATTTTCAACTAAAAAAAGATACACTTTCAAGGCAATAATGCAATAGTTCAACTTTTAGTCAATAAAATTATTTTTTAATGAAGAAAAAAGAATTTTCAACAAAATAGTTATATTTTCTACCAAAAAAAGACGAATTTACAACCAAATACAAACATTATTAACTAATAATGGAATAGCTTCGTTTTCAGTTGAAAAAATATAATTTTCAAGAAAAAAAATGTTCAGCAAAATAGTTAAATCTTCAATCAATAAAATTAATTTTTAATAAAGCAGTTCACCTGTCAACTAAGTAGTTGAATTTTCAACCAAAAAAGATGAATTCTCAATGAAAAATTCAATAGTTGAATTTTCAACTAAAAACTAACTATTTTTAACAAAAAATGGGTTAGTTAAATTTTCAGTTAAGAAAATTAATTTTAGACTAAAAAAACTATTTTCAACAAAATAGTTAAATGTCCAGCCAAATAGTAAAATTTTGAACCACAAGAGGTTAATTCTGAACTTAATTAAATAGAATCAACTAACAAGGAAAAATAGTTGGATTTTATTATTGGATCCTATTAATTCAGTTCGCACTTACGGGAAAAAAGACAAATTTCTTGAAAACAGGGGAAAATAGAGAACTTCTTTCAAAAAGGGATAAAGATTGGAATAGGGGAAAGAGTATGAAGTATCAAGTATGTATTTAGATGCTTTACTTGTAAAATAAAATCACTAATTCTCATTTTTCCAAGTATTTAAACAATGTTTATACACATTTATATTTTCCATGTGAGATGTCACACATGTTTCATCATTATTATGATCATTATTAATATTATTATTGTCTTGTAAGGCTGATCGGGTTACTGGTCACTCTCGCTGCTAAAGTATCATTTAAGTCCTTCAGAGTACATGTACCGCCAAAGAACTCCACTTCACTGGGTATCGCCCTGTGCAAATTTTTGTTTTACTAAGGTGGGATTAGAATCACTGTATGAAGTTAATAACAATCAGGGATAAACCGCGACTGCGTCCAACAAGAAATTGATTTAAAACTTTTTTTAAATTAAAGTAACATTATTATACATCGAAATCGAAAAGTTCCGGTAAAATAAAAAAATTGTTGGCCACATGGTAGCCTTGGTTGGGCAAAGTTTTATTTGCTTTTGTTTGTTACATAACAAAATTTTACGACAGTTTATCAAAAAAATGCTCCGTTGTAACAATGCGGAATATAATGCGAACCAAATAAAAATTATTAGTAAAATAGGGAAAAAATGTCAATCTAGAAAATAAATCATCCATTATTTATTCAAAACTAAGATGCCGGACATTGATATTTGTGATTTAAATCATGGTGAAATAATTTTTTTATTGTTTTCCAGGTCTTCCAGTCGGATGGAACTTTTGTCGGAAAATTCGGTTCCTGTGGAAGCGGACGTGGTCAGCTAGAACACCCTCATTATATCGCCGTAAGCAACACGAATCGGGTTATTGTTAGTGACAGCAACAACCATCGAGTTCAAATTTTCGACGTCAATGGACGTGTCCTAACGGCATTTGGATCTGAGGGTTCTGAGGAGGGTCAATTTAAATTTCCTCGTGGTGTGGCCGTCGACGATCAAGGCTACATCATCGTCGCCGACTCTGGAAATAATCGTATTCAGATTTTCACTCCGGAAGGCGTCTTTCTCAGGGCATTTGGAAACTGGGGAAGTGCTGATGGCGAATTCAAAGGACTCGAAGGTGTCGCCGTCACTTCCGCTGGAAATATCGTCGTTTGCGACCGCGAGAACCATCGTGTTCAAGTTTTTTAATACACTAAAAACTTTATTCAACTGGGCTAAGAACGAAATCACATTTTTTTTCTCGAATTCTCACAACTGATATTTTGTCAAAAATAAAATTATTAATTTAATTTAGGTATAGCTATTGTTTAATTAGAACTGAAAATATTTTTGAGTTGAAAGATTTTTTAAATTATTTATTGGGCCTATTAGGAAACAAATATTTAGGACTTAAGATTGATAGATACTCAGCCTGATGTTGATCTCGTGTGTCGATAAAAAAAAAGATTTATTGACACTTCCTTTTTATAATAAATAATTGAAAGTTTTCTCAGTTTCAGGGCCATTTTCCTCCTTCTTTGAATCGAAAATGAATTCTTATTTGAAATAAGGATTGTTGGCATTACAAATTAAATTCTTTTTATATTAATGCCAATAATTGTTTAATACGAAGAAAGTCCGTTTCTACTACTTTTAAAGATCTGCAGATAGAAAAACTTTTCAAAATAAGATATTTATACAATTAAATAATTGAAGCATATTCTAAAATTAAAAGAACTAAAACTACAGATTTTTAGGACCAATCATTTTAGAAAAATGTTCAACCAAAATTTCATCGAACAGTTAACGCAGTCTAAAATACAAATATAGTAAATCGTTAAAATATAATTGTACATAAAAATAATTGTTAAACTATTTAAAAGATAAATGATGAAGATATGTTTGATACCACAAGCTTCGTGTGCCTAATAATTTCAAATTAATAAAGTAAGTAACCCAATCAAATCCACCAAACTTACGAAAACTGGTCAATTATCTCTTATTGAAACAACAGAGAAGTAAATAAGGTCGAGAAACGACCCGTTGATGAAAATTGAATTTAATTAAGGATACTTAAAACTCGATTTTTTTTTAATTTCTCATCCGCCGATATTGTCCAAGCTGAATATGATTTCAAATACCGCCAACTCCTGCACACATGATGCATATATGCAAGTAACTTAATTTAATTTGTACTCAATGTGACAACACTCCGTTTGTACCGTTTGTATTATGCTTTAAATAAATTGTTGCGGAAGTAACCATTTTTGAGTTATTTATATAGCGCCTCAATCATGTTTAAATTGTTAAAAAAATTATTAAAATATTAATGTTCGTAAAGCATATTACCACATTCGTCGCGCATTCGGCATTATTTCACCTGCAACATTCACTGTGCTTGTTCTCAAAAATGTATGTTCATTATTATTTATTCTGTTTCTTCTACTTATAAAATTGTTTATTATAACTAAGTTAAGTTTTTCATTTCAGGAAAAATTGGTAGCGCCTTCATTATGCAGCCGAATTTCTTCTTCAATGTTGGTTTTTATTTAAAAAATATATTTTTTGGTCTTAAAATATGAGAATAAAAACAGTTTTATTTTTAATATTTTTCGGGCAAAACATTGCTTAGTGACAAAATGTCCTTTTTACAACATTTAGCTCTTATTTTTTGGATAGATAATGTTACTCTAGCATCGAGTGGGAACCTGTAGAACCCAAAACGCCTTCTAAACCAAACAAAATAATATATTATGCACCTAGGGGGAGAAGAGGAGCATTGTCGATGAGTGCATGTTGTCATCGCGCTACACGCTCGCATTACACAACATTCGCTTTTAAAAATTTCCATCAATTTCCGGAAATTTATGGAATTTTTCTGTCATTTATGGTAATTTACGGTAATTTGATCAGTTACACATGGTAACTTTCCATAAATAACCTTAAAATTCTATTATCGGCAACCAAAATTTTCTCACAGTTTTTACGGTGAGTGGGCTGACAATCGTAAAATGCGAGCTCATAGATGCATAATTTTCATTATTCACTTCTGGCGTCACTTTTTAGTCCCTAGGGAGTAAAAAGTCGAGCTTTAGCCCCGCTTCATAGGCGTCGAAAAGGGCTGAAATCACGCATGTGTCATGCAAAATTTTTCCAACGGTTTTGATAAATGTTGTATCAAAATCGTAGAACTTTTGATAGAAATTACATAGAAGGATGATGTTTAAAAAATTTTTATATTGAAGATAAGTCCTTAGCGAATATGGGAAAAATATAGAGAAAGTGTAAAAAACAATTTTGACCTTGAAAATCCATGTTGGAATTAGCCACTTTTGTGAAAATTTTCGTTTATCGAATACCACGGACGTGTCGATATTATATTTCATGTTCTACATACGTTTTTTAATAGATTTTTGCATGCTGATTCAAAATCCGGCCTGCAAATTATTGCAGAGAATAATGTCGAGAAAATACGTTCATTTCGCGACTTGCCTAAAAAAACAAGTGTTTTAACAAATGAAACTTTTTTAAAGAATTTAAAATCAGCTAACCGATGACTAGGTATTCTGTAATTACCGATTAATGATTATTTATGAAGATAAAAACTTTCAAAAAGCGTTAATAAACCGCAGTATTACACAAAATTCGAATTTTTAACCAATGAGGCTTTATTTGGGGACCCATAAGAGTGGCTCATAGTATTTCATCCTTAAAATTTATGAATGATTCTTATTCTCTGAAGAATTTTAAACAATATACTGAAATACGGAATTATTTGTAAAATATCATCTCATTTAAATATTAGATTTACAAAAAGCGGACTTTTTCCTATGCTAAATCAATGGGAAATTTCATAGTCTTTGCGCGACCCCTAAATATTAATCGACTTGGCTCAAATTTTGACATAATTTTTGTGGACATTCGAACAAAACTGGGGGGTGAAAGCAGAGAAATTAAAATAAAATCCTATAAAGTATAAATTACAACCACCCTACTACAGAATGAGGCAATGCCTCATTCCCCCGAAAAATTTCCAAAAGTATTCATAGGTTTTACACATTCAAAAATATTTAAATTTATTTCAAAAAGCACTCGTTAAGTAATTTCATTAAATTTCTAGTGCTCTTTCAATTTCGCCGTGAAGCAAAACAATTGTAAATATGCAGATACCCCACTCTATAATTAATTACTAAAGGTAAGGCAGGGAAAATTGAAAAGGTAAGTAAGTCAATAAATATATAATTTATTAAATGCAATGATGAAATGGTGTAACAATGGAGACTGGGTGACCGGAAATCGCGCGACTTCCGCAGGCCACCAACTAGGTAATTTGGCGCCCCACCCAAGTCCCCGGATCGGAAATATAGATAAAATATTTTCGTTATTTACAATATTAGTTGAACGTTAGTCAATAAATAATAAATAGTAGTATAGTCATCGATTTAATTTTCGTACTTTATATAATAATAATTAATATTACGCTTGCGATAATAAAAATATTACAAGAGATGGAGCCTGTATCGTTATTCGTTACTCTAACATAGCGCTTAAATGTGACTCGCTCTCTTCGCATCGAAATTCGCCAGCGGCTTTTGAACTTTCGCTTTCAAGGACGTCGATGATTGTTAGTTTAATTATTTTTCTTATTTTTTGTCTTTGTTTGTAAATCTTTAAAATCTAACGCTTTGCGATTTCATCTTATCGCACGAATTTCAAAACGAAGAAACGTCGATCTAAAGTGTCGAAATGGTCACCGACAAAGTTTTTGCCCTCTTTAGAAAAAATTATCCTCAAAAAATATTTATCAAGTATAAAAATCCCCCTTAATTTGCAAAAGGTCTAGAAATTATTATTTTTATCAACTTCTAGAGAATAAGAAATCTACTCTTATTTATGTTTCTTCTTTCTTAATGTAATCAAAACAAGATTGGAAGAGGGAAGCTTTTCCGTCGGGTCGCCTGAAGTGGACGTGATTAAGTAGATCAGTGACTTACAGAGACTAGAAAATACCGAGCGAAAACTGACGGAATAGCAAATTCAAGGACCCAAGAAGTTCAAAAGAAGCTTCGTGAATAGAAAGAATTCTTAAATTTAAATTATCTTGTAAAACCCTCCTCTTGATTTCTTCATTTTCAAAAGTCAGCGATATCAGATTCAAAAATATTCAATCACTTTGGAAAATTGAGTAAAAGTGTAAATTAGATTACATAGTCCAAAGTTAATTTACAAGTGAAATTTTCCAAATAATAAACAAATGTGGAATGCATTTGCACACCTAGTCGCCTAGAAAGCAGTGTTAAAAATCAAATAACAAAATTAATGTTAAGTACATACTAAAAAGAAACCGAAATCGCTGCATTAGATACAGATTACAAAAATGGAATCGTCAACTCGGGACGATTTCGACACTCGGTAATAAATCTTCTTGAAATTGGACGTTGGAGACTCGAATCTATCATGGATTATGGATTTCGGACTCGAAGACGTAAATGTAGTTTCTCTACTTCTACAATATTGTTCTCGTTCTGCGTCTAAAAAGTAGTTGAAAATTGGCGCGACACATCTTTACCGTAGTAATCATCACCGACCTCAGAATCGTCACCCGATGTATCGTTTTTTTTTTGTTTTTTTCTTTTAAATCGAGTAGTAATAAAGTATTTTCTTTGTTATAATGAATCGTTTAATTAATTAAAGTGGCAGCAGTTAGGCCATGCGGCTCCTATCATCTAGTCGTCTTTGACTCTTGGCTTTCTTACGTAGATTTAAAAATGTCTTTACTCGATAGATTTATGGTTGAGAATAATTTGCTTTTTTTGTTTGTTTAAAGTGATTTTAAAGAGTAATGTACCTCGAAGCGCCTACCCTAGCGATTTTATTAATTATTAGTAGAAGTGGGTTCCCTATCTCTCGCCTCTCATTTATATTCTTGCCTCGCAAAATCACTTTATCCATGCGTGATTGCTTGATACTATCTTCTCTAAAAAATACTACGCAATACCTCTTTCCTAGTCAATAAAAGTCTCTTTGGGATCTTTTCAAATTTTCCCAAAAAATTGTGTACTGAAATCTAGGAAATTTAGATACTCTCACAGATAATAAAATAAAGCTGGGCTGAAGGCTCTGATACTGAAATTTCTTCTTGCAAAGTACAGTTTACGCTGCGCGCTTCGATGATTAGACAATATTAATTTGTTCTTGGTTTGTATAGTTAATAAGAAATGTAAAATTCGCAATTTGATTGACAGTGAGCACGCGACACGCGCTTGGCAAACTGCACTCAAAGAAAAATCGCCCATCTCCGCCCTGTTTACTCTCCTCTTCCCTAAAATCGCTACATTTTCTTCAGTATTTCCTTAATTACGCAATAAGCAAAAATATTAATATAATAATAGTTTTATGTATAATAATTATGCTTACTCGCCTCGTTTAAGTATCAATATAGGATCGTTATTAATTAATTCATTAATTAATTAACAATGATTGAGAAAGAGTGTTTTTTGCATTTACCTTCATTTTCGTCCTTTCTTTTTATAACTAATAATTCTTTAAGCTTAGTGGCATGAAAATGCTCGTTGGAATTGACTCGTGTACAATATTACATCCCTCTCACTCGCAACCCTTCACTCCCTCCAAATTTTTACCTCGCTGTAAGCGATAATCGAGAATCTCCTTTTCCAAAAATGCAAACACTAGAAAGACCTTGTTCGTTATCAGGGTGTCCATTATATTACACACTTTTTAATTTGGAAAAGTAAAAGTTTAACGATTTCAATTTCTAGTACACAAATTATTTTTTATTTAATTTGGAAGCCTTTATGTAAGAATAAACGATTTTAGATAGAAAGCCTTTCAGAATTTTTAATCCTGATCTGTAATCCTTTCAAAATTTAAAAAGTTTTAATTTCAAAACATAGACTCAATGAATTTAAAAATGGAACCAACTCAAACTAAAGCGTCAACTCGACTCGAATTCTCGGGTATTTTTCATTTTCGAAGTAAAATAGCACCCCATTTACTTATCTGGTATCGACACCCTGGTTACTAAAATTACCTACTCAAGAATAATATTCGCTAACGTACAAATAATTGCAAGAAAATAATTATATACAATTTTCGGTTCGCTTGAATAAATATCTAGATGCAAAATATGTACATAACATTTCAATAGTTACAAACAACAGAGTCAAAAAACACTAACGCGAACCCTAACAAACTAATAAATTCTCCACTTGAATATTGGCCAAATTTAAACTTATGTAATAATAAAACATTTAGAATCAACCATCGAATATTTGTTCAATGAAGAAAAGGCTGAACGGTACAATAAATTGGAAAAGCATTCGATCATCGATTACCCTCGAGAGGAAATTTTGATCAAATTTACCAACATATGATCGTAATCTTCCCCTGTATTATCAGCGTCGAAACTTCGGAAATACTTTCTTGGATCACTATGGATTTATCACAATATATATTTAATATATATTTTTTTTAACCAACAGGAACTCGGGGTACTCGCCTGTGCCCCGCATGCATCCTCTGTGCATTTCCTAGTCTAAAGAGCCTTTAAAAAATCCCCTACTGGAGAGAAACTGGTAGATAATCGATAACAATGCAATCGCCTAATTTATAGTCCTACGTACCTCCTAAGAAATTGATTATACCGTGACTTCAAGCACAGCCCGTGAGTTAAGGGGCCCCACTGAAAGAGCTCTCTTTGCCCATTTTTATTATTGTTAGTATTATTTATTCTCCTAAAATTCTGCTAGACTAAAAAGAAAGATCCACAACACTCTTCAGTCCTTTAAGCGATTCTCTCAAATGTGTTTTTTTTTTATCAAATATCGACAAATGAATCTTTATCCTCCTTAGCATTAAGAAATGCAAATGTGATCACTCTCATTGATTTTTCCACTAACCAGAATCTCAGAAAAAAACTTTTGTTGCTGCAAACAATTTTTCAGATTTTGAATTTAAGAGTGAGTGACTAGTGAAAACTTGTAAAAATCTTAAGACTATTGGATTCGTCCATATTAAAAGAACCTATCTCGAAGTTTGCGTCTAAAACGACCAATTTTTTTGTACTATATAGATTTAGTTTGAATGCATTAGAATTCCTTTGAATGCTACTGAATTTCGTGAATTCTTGTAAATACACCGATTTTCTTCAAAAATCCCTGAATTAATCGCATGAATTTCTTGAATTATTAAAATTTCTTAAGTTTGAGGAATTCCCTGAATTCATGAAATCCAAAATAGTGCATAGAATTCAAAAATAACTCTAAATATTATATAAAAACCGGAGAGTGCTAATACTAAACCTGTATGTTTATCGCGTATGCGTACTGAAACGAGGAGCCAACTCAAAAAGCAGAGTGGTTAGTTGAGACGACCAACGCCAGAGTGGTAATTTTAGACATAATCCACGAGATAGGTTCTTTTAACATGGGGGTATCGGACTTTTTGTCAGGTAAATAGCGTAAAACTGTGCAAAATTCAAGAATGGATCAAATCATTAAAATTTTGAAATTGAAGTGTAGAAAACGGTAGTTTTAATTATCCCAAATTAAAAAAAAATAACCATAGTTGTAACAATGTATGAAGTAAGGAATATTAAATTAAGTTAAAAAAATTATATCTTAATTTTAAAAAGTAATAATTATTTTAATGATTAAAAGATTTTATCAATTTTTTCCAGTTTAGTGGCCACTCTAAACAAGATGAAATTGTTCACCAGCAACGAAAAAGATTTCCTTGGACATTAATTGAAACGATCGATCACTTCCTACTTATGAAGGGCTACATATGCATTCAGAAACTCGACCAGGTTTCCGCAAATTTTAAATTAATGTGCAAACAACTCGGCCACTCTGTTCAGTCCAAAAATACTTGTTTGAGCTTTTTTTCAGGACGACATTCATCGTTTCAATTAACACTGGTCCAGACTATCGCGCAACTACTCATAGAAATTAGCTTAAAAGCTGCTGCCAAGATGCAAAGTTTGTAACGAAAGAATCGATTGAAGAATAGACTACTTCAATTTTTTATTTAGAGTCGAAAATTGAATGCGACGAGAAGGGAGATTTTTGGATGGTTTAGTTTTTAGACCTGTTCTCCTTTTGGCAATTTAGCAACATCTGCAAACTGATTATCCAGCTTTTCTAGCTTCAAGTACAGTCACCACGAATTTAGTGTCGCGCTCTATTTCTATAAAGGACGATGCAAAATAGATCCATGCACGTCCTGTAGCACCATTGAAAGTGGATATAAATTTTGCGACTCTAGATTTATTTATTCTAAAAGATCAACCCCAATCGAATCTACAAGCGAAAATGACGGGTCTTTACATGCCGTGTTTGCACTTATAGAGTACTTTAAGAAAGCGCAATTTTTTCGGAATTTCCAGTACAGAAAATTGAAACACTGAGAACATCAGCGTTTCAATTAAAAAAAAGGAATAAATTAAGAAAGTCAACTTAAAACTTTAACGAAAGCATTTATAAGTACAAACATAAACAAAAATTGGTATTTTTTAATAAAAACTTAACATGAAAAATGTAAATAAAAAAATATAAAAGGTTGCCGTAGGAACAACAAGCGTCCGGCAGAAGGTACATATGTATCGCATAACGAGCGCCTGTCTTATTTGACAGACTACCTAAAAAATACTGCGACCAACGCATCGTATAAATTAATAAATACTACCAAGTAAGGTATTCTTCCTCGAATACTGAACACTGAATTAAGTTCACTTGTCGTGAAAAAGCGAAAAGTATCCACTAAGTACCTGAGCCTATATGTCATTTCTCAAATCCGCTCTCACGATTCTTCAGTTCGCGTAAAGAATTGAGAATGAAAGCAAGATGAAAGCCACAAGAAACTCGTGGCTTCTGTACAGCGAAACTCAGAAGCTTTCGCTCCTATACATAATGTAAGAATCGTCCCTACACTTTTCTCAACGCATCCTAAAAAGTGATGCAAAATATCCAAAAATGTCTTCGGAAATATTCAGAAGAACGCGTTTCCAGAATTAGGGGAATTATTGGAAACACTGTAATAAGTTAAGAAGTGCTAGAAACTTCGCTTATGAAGCTTAGAAGACGTGGATAAAAGCTTGAGACTTTAGAGTTGAAACTGATAGCAATGGTATAAATGCGTCATGAAATAAGTAACTTGAGATGTACCATTGTGTTTTTAATGGTAAAGTGGTATTTTTGTGAGTCTGTGTTTCCAGTACTTCCGTTTAATGTCCGGAAATTTTTCTTCACATCACTAGCAGAGCCTACATGGGTCGACATCGGTCCTGTCGAAATTCTTCGCTGTCTGTCTGACATTCGCTGTTGACTACGTGACATCTGTGTTGGCAGCTACTAGGCTGGCCCCTGGGCTAGATAAGGGCGAGTTTTGGGGGACAGCAGCCCCCCGTGAAGTGGGCACTAGCTGCCTCCCGTTCCCGTTTGCGGCGGCCCTGGCGTTCTGCAGTCTGAAAACAATTATTTCCATTCTTCACTTCGGACTCTCATTTACCATCGGTAAGCCTTTAAGAAAATGAATAGTATGAAAATTCATTATAGAATATTTTATTACTTTCTCATGGTTTTTATAGTCCAAGCGATACATTTAAATTTTAATCTCAGGGTGTTTAGTGATCATGTAATTTGAAATTCCCGGGTTTTCCGCGGTCTTCTCCCGACCAATCTAAAGATGTCTTTTTGGAAATGGTCCCAAACCAACGTATAGAAATGGGAATTTTAACATAATATTATACATGTACCAAAATTGATATCGTATAGAAAAAAATTATATGTTTCCACGTGACAAACTTATTCTCAATCACAGGCTGAAGTGATAAATATTAATCGAAACTACATTGCCGATCACGAATATGACACCAACTGTTTATCGATGATTGCTTAAGTTCTTTTAATATTATTAGGATCGTTGCAAAAAAATGTAATTTGTTTTTCAATTTTACCTTAAAACACAAAAATGGATAACAATTTTGACTATAAAGAACCGAATTTTTGTGAAGTCTCTATTTTTTTATTTCATTCTAAAATCTACACATTTTTAAATATGCACATACAGTCACTGCTTGGTAGAAGCGTCGCGCCAAAAATCTGTCAACTTTTTCCACTTATTTTATTTGAGATTCGGAAGTTAGTCAATACGGCCATTAATGCCAACCTTCGCTTTTCTTCTCTGATTTGTAGAAACGATTCAACAACTTAAGGTCATTGTAATAATTAAAATATTACTAATTTATTTTTCAATTTGAAGAGCAGGTAATTTATTATTGCAAAATTCAATTCTTTTTGATCATGCAAGGACCCTATTTTATTACAGTCGCATTTTTGTTCTCTTAACCAGATTGAATTCTATGGAAATTCTCTAAAAAATGAGCCAGGATGAAGTCATTTTGTATTTTTTTTAAAGAAAATATGTTAAATGTAGTACAAATTTCAATGTTTTCTTCAAATTTAAATAAAATCTAACATAATAAACTTTTTTCAATGTCATTGGGATCATTATAAAGGTAAATTTCTGAAAAATCGCACTATTTTATCATCATTATTGTGAAACGTTTTGTTTGTATGATGTAACATATTTAAAAGTTGAGTGAAAAATGTTGGAAAAATTTAAATATTTTTGTTGCTGAACAAAATATTGTTATGAAATATATGAAATAAGTAATCGTGAGGTTTCTATCAATTTATTTAAAATATGTATTCATTTGATTTTTATGATTATTTTGCTATATCTTCTTAAATAATTCACAAAATACCTTCATCCTGCCTTCTTTTATATAGAATTCTGATAGCTTTCAACTTATTTAAGAAAAAAAATGTCAACTCTCACATAATTAACACATGAATTTAATAAATCATCGAAAAACGTTGAAGGTTTAAAATATACAGGATTGAAAAAACATTTTCCACTATTTTGTCAAACAAAAATGTTCAAAAAATTGTTGGCAAGCGATGTAAAAAGTTTCCTAATTTCAAAAGGAATTTTGACACCAAATTGCAAGCTTTTGTAAGAATTAAAACAAAAATTTCTATATCTTTATTGTACCGCTTGGAATATTTAAGTTCATGGTGCCTTCATTTCAAAATGAATAAAACTTCATTGAAAGGGATTGAGTTAAAAATGATTTTTTTGTTGACGCGAACTTATAAATAATAATGCGAAAATTGGAACAGTAAAGAAAACGACATAATTTGGTTCAAATCAGTCTACAAGCCCCAACTCTTAAACGATTTACAATAACCAACAAAATTATTTATATATATAATTCGTCATTAAATTCCAAAGAGATCTCTCGTCGCGATTTTTTAATGTCTTGTTTATTGCGTTCTTGTATTAATGAATAAAGTGAAAGAAATAGACATTTTAACTATTTTATTTCTTATCCTTCTTTTAACAATCGAAATAAACTCGAAATCAATCCAAATCAGTGTATGGACACACAATGAATGAAATTATTTAATTCAATGTTTTCAAATAAATTTATCAACATATTGTCTAAACAAATGCCTAGCTTGGTGGTTTTTTTTATATAAATAATTTTTTTAACACATCTGCTTTGTATCGCATCACAATTAACGCAAAGTGAAGAAATATTGTCACTGAACAATAATGATTAATTCAATAAACAAATGCATATTTCGGATATTCAGTGGCAAAAAATGAATTGTATTTTTATCAAAATAGTTTAAAATTATCTTTATATTGATGACAAGAGTGGTCAGTTTGTCGTTTGATAAAATTTCTTAATTTTATAAACAAATTCTATAAGTAAATGCACTATTCGGCCATTTATTCACAAAAAAACAATTTTCTCTAAAATTACTTGAAATTGGCTTATGAGTGTTTTGTAATATTATAACATTTTTTCCTGCCAACATATTTAAAAATATTATTTAAAAAATCATTATTCGACCGTATATGCGCAGAAAAAAATTCCCTTTTCACTAAACCTACTTCAAATTGGACTAACAGTGACGATCAATCACGAAATTTTTCCTGACAGTATATTTTTTACATTACAAAAAATATATTAAAAACGTCCTTTCTTTCTGTGAAAAAAATTCGAATAGTGCATTTGTTATAGGATTTGTTTATAATATGACCAAATATGTTGACAGGAAAAAATTTTGCTAGTTGAATATCACTGGTAAGCCCGAGGGGTTAATGCCTCGTATTTTAAGTGTATACTAGATTACAAGATTGCATAGGATTGCAAAAGATTGCATATATATGTGACTGAAAAATATTTCATATTTCGAAGGAACGATTTATTTTAGACCACTTATGATCTCATATATAAGTGCACAAAAATAGAGATTCTGCACAAAAAAACTGTATACAGAAAAAAATCTATGAATTCTCTTGATATCCTTAGAATCACTTGAAAAAATGTAATTGAAATCCATGGAAACCTCTCGGAATCTCTTGAAATCCCTTAATACATTTTGAATTTTTTTTTTATTTATTAAAATCTTTTGAATCTGTTAATTTTGAAATACCTTAAAATCCCTTGCAATCTTTGGAAATCCTACAAAATTCTTTAAACATTTTTTATTTCTTTTCAAATCCTGTGTAATCCCTTTAAATCTTTGGAATCACTATTTTTAATTTATTTTATGAAGTTCACTAGAAATATCTTGAAATCTTAGGAAATTCTACAAAATTCTTTGAAGTCCCTTGAGATTTCTGAAATCCTTTCGAATTCCTTAAAATACCCGGAAATTTTTGGAAACCTTTAAAATCCTCTAAAATCACTTGAAATGTTGCCAAATTCCTTGGAATCCGTAGAAATATTTTTTAATCTTTTGAAAACCGATGAAATCTTTTTAAATTATTTGAAATGTTTAGAAATCTCATTAAATCCTTTTGAATGTCTCAAAATCCGCGAAAGTCTTTCGAAAGTAGACGAAATCCTTTGGAATCCCTTAAAATCGCCTGATATGTTTGAAAATCTATAAAAGCTCGCGAAATTGTTATGAAATCTGACGAAATCGATTATAAGAAAATCATTCTAGATCTATACTGAATTTCCTATAATATTTTTTCGTAAGGGGGTTTACAAGGGATTTTAAAGGATTTGCATTGGATTGCGTGAGATTGCATAAGAATTTTTTCTGTGAAAAAGTATGGCTGAATAATGCATTTTCCCATAAAGTTTGTTTATAATAGTAAAAAATAAGTTGAGAATGGAAACGAAATTCGTTTAAGTAAGTACGTGGCCGAATAATGCACTTGTTTATAAATTTGTTTAAAACCCTTTAATGAATTTACTCCGTTCATTGTCAATAAACAATAATTTTGATTGGTTTGAGTTGATTTCAACTGTTTAATGGAAGATAAAAATAAAAGTCAAAATGTCCATTTATTTTAATTTTGTTAACACAAATTCGCAATAATACCTAAAAGATATATTGAAAAAAAATCTGTCAAGTATGTTGGCAGCTACTGACTGTTTCGAACCAACCATCGTCTTGGCCTACTGTAGCATGGTTTCGATACCAGAAATTCCCATGAAATTCAGCATGAATGTCTCACATATAAGGAAATGTCTAACGATACATAAAGCGAATGAAGGAACTCAATGAAATATGAATTCATCAAATCGCTACTTACCGGTCGTGAATCATCCCACGACAAGCTGCATAGATAAACACAAGATAGACTTTAGAAGTTGAAAGAGAATTCCAAATCTAAAAAAAATCTAAAAGCAGCCTCTCTGAAGTTTCCCTTTTTCAAAAAAATAGATATACCGATAACTCACTTGACTTTGGATTGTCGCATAAACTGCTGGATCTTACGAGCAGCTTGGTGAGCAGCTTGTTGATGAACCGCCTGTTGTCTCGTTCCGGAGGATCCAGGACGAGCGCGGTAATTTCTGTAGTTGCTCTGAATCACCAAAGCGGCCTTCGTGGCTTGCCTGTAATGAGAAAAGAACCTCAAGTGAGACAAGAGTGTACAACCACGCCACTAGAAGACACATTCAAGAAGCGTTCCATTATGTACGATCCGAGACTTCGGCTCGAGCTAAAGTCGTATTAATTTAATGCCAGCTTAATTTCGTATTCGGGTCGCTGTGGCAAGAAACGAAGGAAGTCCGTAAAGTTTCCGAATTATTTACGATGCCAATTAAAAGTTCCTGGTCCCCGGTTGAGGTAAGTTGAACTTTACTCAAATCGAGTCGACCACCGGATCGTTAGGATGGGTTAAGGAGACACGCTAATATCGTCCTCGGTAATTATGATTTATTTCCAAACTCATCCACTTGCATCCCCTCACTGACAGTAGTGTCAAGCTTTATCACGATTCTTCTTTATTTACCACTCTATTCCGATTTAACGAAATGCAATTGAAAGTCACGAGCTTATCGCTATTTAAACTCGGGGGACGATAAATGAATCAGGTCTCGAGGAAAAGGTCTCATAAGTCACAGGAGGGGAAAATTAACTTTTCAGAATTAAATCGCTGATCAGGGAGGCTATCAAAAATGTTCTGTCATTCTGATCTGAATGCATCTTTGTACCTTCATTTTTTTTGGAACAAAATGTATCGTTTTGAGTAATGTGAATACCTGTAATAGGCACACTGTTTGTGCCGGCGATAGTATTGCTGAATGAGAACCGCCGCATGTCTTTCAGCCTCTTCCTGACGTTGACGACCCTTGTAACTCCTGTAGGCTTTTTGAATCATTCTGGCTGCTTGATAGAGTTCCCGTTGCTCCCGATCCGACAAAGTAAGCCTACTCAAGTCAGCCTCGCTTCCGTCTCCCGACCCCGACCCACCCGCACCCACGTTCATCCCAGTCCCAAATTTCCTCTCTCCTCCATAACGATATTGGCCA